>JABUQX010085471.1:15000-17500 GCA_015478945.1 Trachelipus rathkii
ACCAAGGAATTCAGCTTCCTTTTTTTGAACAAGTGTAATCACGCACAAGATCATAATAGATCTTCTAAATTCAACAAACTGCTAGTTCACTTGAAAAGGACAAATTAGGCTGAAATGTTTTGGTCCCATGTCTTTCTGCTTCTTCCGCCCTACTCATTACTTGACTCGTCTTAACATAGTGCCATTTGTTTTGGGAGGGTCCAGGTACAGATGTCTTCATTATGAAGGTACGGGTTCTCATCGGAGATTGTAAATTAGGTATTTTACAGTGTGATTGGATTTTGGGATTTTGTTATAAAACACGAAATATCGGGTATGCAAAAGAAGCAATCTAGAAAGTTTGATCTTTGGATCTCTCTCAAATCATAGGTAATGGCAAAAGGAATATGGCGTGAACTCTTCGCCAATCCATTGAGATGCCTTGACACAGGTTGCAACAACCAACATGAGAAAGCCACATTATCCTGGTCCCAGCTTTGCAGCCAAAGTAATATTCATAGCACTTCTTAATCAAATGAAAAAAATGCAGTTGTTGTGACTTGAATGTTAATTCTCCCCGCATATATATATTATATATATATATATATATATATATATATATTATATATATTGTTAATATATTATATATAATTATATCTATATATATATATATTATATATATATATATATTTATAATATATATTATATCTTATATATTATATATATTATATTATATATATTTATATATATATATATATATATTATAATATATTATTTATATATATATATATAATATAAGTATATTATATATATATATAATATATATATATTATTATATTATTATATATATATATATATATATATATATATATTTATATTATATATATGGTCAAGCATCCCGAAAAAGTTCAGGCATGTAAACTAGAAAACTTTAAGCGCTACACAAAAATAATATCATTTTAATTTTTCAGGTTAATTTTTACCGCAGACATTAAAAAAAAATAAAAAAATCACGCTTTTTTTTAAAAAATTAAAAATTGTTAAAAATCTTGAAAATCTTAAAATCAGTTTTTTGACAATTCGAAGATGCCTCTTACTCCGAGTGAGCACGGGAAAAGTTGCCAATGTTTGAATTTTTTTTCTTTTAAAACGGACGAATACCACGGGTAAAACAAGAACGATGGATAGAGTGGGGGTTTCGCCTACCGGGGACGACGGGGGGGACTTTCCGTCCCCCCCTCTGTCCTACCGTCGGCTCGAACCCCCTAAGAGGATATAAAAGAAAAATAATATTTTTCTTCCAATTATATTATAAAGCGACATTTTGCAACTTTTTCTCTCGAGACTGATGCAGCTTTCAAGGTCTTTCAAGTCAATCAGAGGCTGCACTTTTTACTAATATTAATATGGAGTTTTTAAATAAATATTAGAATAAATAATTTTTTTTTAATTTCTGCGGGTAAACATGTCTCCTGATTTATAAAATGATATTTTTTTCGTGTATATTTATAAGTTTTCTAGTTTACCAATGCCTGAACTTTCGTCGGGATGCTGGCCTATATATATATATATAATATATATATATATATATAATATATTTATATATATATTATATAGATATATTATATTAGATTTATTTTATTTTATTATATATATATATTATAATTATATATATTATTATATATATATATTCTATATATTGCAAAAATAATTCTGCGATTGTTTATACAGTTTCTCGGCATTATGAAAGTGAATCTCTCTCTCCTCTTCTCCTTTCTCTCTCTCTCTCTCTCCTTATAATAATATTATATTATATCATAAATCTATTTTTCTATATACTATAATCTATACTATATATCATCATATATATATCATATATCTCTATATATTAATAATTAGTATACTATATATATATATATACTACTAACATATTTTGTACCACATCGGTGGCACCGCAGCGGTGCTGAGGATTCATGTCGCTAAGACCATTCAAAGGGGAGCTGAGCTGATCCCCCCTAGACTTGGATATGGCGTCAACTAGGTTAAAAATAAAGAGCCGACATGCTTCTGCTAAGGAATCTATATCATAAAAGAAGCCGGAGTCTGAGACGGTTCATGCTGCGAGGCACTGCACCGGAGCCGTTGCTGGAGTCAGAGTTGAAATCTGTATACAATCATATAATAGACTAAGTAAGGTATCTTTGCCTACGTTGTCGGACCGATAGAACTTGATTTTATGGGTTTCAGCACCCTAAAAGATGTCTAAAGACCTGCCATAGGGGTTCCAGTTGAAAAGGAAGAGATAAAGGAGATACATAGGGAATGTATAAGAGAAGAAGATGGAGGATGGATGAAAAATGCATAAGAATAGGACAGTGACTGTTAGAGCTCATGATGCGGTGCCTTACACCGGAACCTTGGCCGGTTTCATAGTTGAAATCTGTATACAAAAGTGTAATAGCTCTGGTAAGGTGTCTTAACCTATGTTGTCTGACCCCTAGAACTCGATTTTAGGGGGTTT
>JABUQX010085472.1:0-20000 GCA_015478945.1 Trachelipus rathkii
ATATATTATATATGTATTCATTATATATGTATATATATAATTATATATTATATATATATATTATCAATTATAATAATAAATATTATATATTTTATTGGGTAATATTTATTATAAATATTATATTATATTACATACATACATACATACATACCATACATACATAGCATACAACATACATACATACATACATACATGACATACATACATACATACATACAGTACATACATACATAACATACATACATACATAACATACATAACATACATACATACATACATACATACATACATACATGTATGTATATTGTATGTATGTATGTATGTATTATGTATGTATGTTATTTATATATGTAATGTATCTTTATATAATAATATATACTCACTATATATATATAATATATATATATATTATATATATATATCATTATATATATCTATATAATATATATATAGTATATATAAATATATAATATACTATATATATTAAAGTATATATAATAATGTCCTGTTAGCGATCGGTAAAAATAGTAGTGTCAAAAAAACGCCGTAAAATAGCAACCGGACAAATCGGCGCCAACTTTTCCCGGTAAGCAAAATGTCCGGTTTGTCCTTTTAAAATTTACTTTTTTCAAGGCCGATTTGTCCGGTTAATTTTACCGGGGTTTTTACCATTTATTTTTTAGTTATAATATTATTATAATATATATAATATAATATATATATATATTTATATATAGATATAATATATTATATATTATATATATATATATAACATATATTATATACTTAATATATATATATACTATTTATTATAAATATTCATTTTTTTCTTCAGAGGCCCACGCCCACTTTTGCATATATATATATATATATATACTATATTATATTATATAATAAATATAGTATAATATATTATATATATGATATAATATATATATATATATATATTATATATATATAATATTCATTTTTTTCTTCAGAGGCCACCCCAACTTTATGCATATATATATATATATATATATATATATATATATATATGATTATATATTATAAATATAATATATATATATATAATAGATTATATATAATATATATTATATATATATTATATATAAGATATATATATATATATATATATGATAATTTGTAAGAAACCATTACACTGGGAAAACAAAAAAAAAAAATTTTTTTTTTTGCTGCCAAGGATTTTTATCTAATTTATAGTATATCGGGTTGTGCTGATTCAGAAATGACATTAGTTTCCAAGATTGGCTCTAGTTCTTGAGATACAGGGTGTTCCACATATACTCTTATACAAAGATCTTTTTTAAGCATATTTTACAGTAGTATCGTTTTATTTCTTTTTAAGGACTTACCTTTATATATACTTTACTTTTGCCTAGTTTCAGAGAACACTATGTGTACTTCACGAAGAGCCTGTTGATAACCCAAATAATGTGTTCTGCTACATCTGTGGTGAATATTGACAGGAGAACCAAGAAGAAATATTACTAACTTGTGAAGCAAGCAGTAATCTGCATACTTTGGAATGCACAACTCGGGACCAAGCATTAAGTCTTGGGCTTCCCATATGGTCGGTAAACCGCTGGGGGTTTCGAAATCACCGTCGATGGAAAAATTGCGACGAAGAAAACGGTTTAAAATTTGGTTGTGGGGGGGGGGTGCCCTTGTAGTATGGTATGGGCTGGAGCCAAAGAATCACCACAGGAACTGTAATTTTCGTTTGGTTAATGTGAAAGGTAAATCGTTACCAAGAAAGAAACGTTAAATCTCCAGTATCCGGATTTGGAATCAGCAGGCGACCTGTACCACACTCCGACGCACTCCGACGATGTCCCCATCAGTGTTCACTACACTCCCAGACCTAGCATTGCTGATGAAGAAGATATCCAGGATTTGATTTGCACACGGCAATGAGTTGGTAATGAATATAAAGAAAGTACTTCTAACACAGCCAACCAGTTCTCCCAGCTGGGAAGAGATCAATGCAGTTATTACAGAGTAAGGCTCTCCAAGCAAGATTCTGACTTAGAATCTAGACTAAGTGAAAAAAACTGTCTCCAAGGCCGATGTAAATAACTTTTTCGACAAGAGAAGGTAGACTTCTTCATATTCATTAGAAGAGACCTTAGGTATACTGTAGAACATCCCTGGACTCCTACTCCCAAATGGGGTTACCTATATACCGACCAGAAGATTGGCGCATGTATATGATAGTTTCCAATCGAGAAGCTTGAAGGGTTTAATTGAACAATGGTAAATAGTTATGCATCCGATTCCAAGAGGTCACTCAACAAAACTGAAAGAAAATATTGAAACGTAATAAGAATGATCTTGCAGAAGCTTAGATATTAAGAACACCAGTGGTCTATATGCGTTGATTTGAGATGGTCAACATCTTACTTGGCAGCAAAGCGGATATATTAAAGTACCCTGTTCATAGGACTGTGGCGAATAGGCTAAAGAAGACCACTGGGAAAGAGTTGTATGGCCGACTAGGGAAAATATGACTGTGGTGCTCAAATATCACCTAACGAACCACTGCGTTGACAAGGGGGAAAAATGTCATTTTCCCACCACTTCCACATCAACTAGACTGATGAAGCAAGTTGTTAGGGCCCTAGACAAAGATTGTCGTGAATGTTATTCCAAATATATTTGCAGATTTTTTCCGAATCGCGGTTGCATTGAGCTTAATGGAGCTCAATACGGACTCAACAGCATCGGGAACTTCTGTCTGGAGCGGCCCTCAAATCGCCAAATCATTCAAGAGATAACAATTAGACACTAAAACAATTTCATAAATTCCATGCCTGATATTGAAGCATCTGCCTGAAAGTTTGTCTTGGTTGTTCAGAAACTTTATTGGGCAACCATAAATCTGCCAAACTATGTAAGAACTCGTACAGAAAATGATTTCAGACTTCAAAAATTGGAATGCTAATATTGAGCATAAAAGTTACTTTCTACATTGTCACTTAGATCGGTTTACCGGATAATCTAGGATTGTTATGGTGAGGCGAAACACAAGGAGATGTTCCATCAACCGATCCGCAAAGCTAGACTGGAAGGAAGATCACCAAGAAGATAGGGAATACACACATGATGGCCAGACTATTGTTGTGAAGCCTTCACACGTCGCATGTACCAACATTCTGCACACAGAGACAATCATATTTTAGACAGGCATTTTAATGCAATTAATTGGACTTCATGTACTGAATGAATGTTTCACCTATTAGCATTTAATTTACTTACTCATTAACAATTTGGATATATAATCTTTCGTGTTTTTAGATAGTGAAATTTGTAGAATTGAGTTTTTAAAGAATGAAATTGTTGTTATTAATGTATTTCTGTGACCACCCTGTGATCCAAAAACTAGAGGCCAATCTAGAAAGGAAAGTCTATTCGGAATCAGTGGCACTAACAAAGTTACCTATAAAATGACCGCTTCAAAATCGTTTTGCAGCAAAATCTTGTGGCACTGTATAGTTTTACTTCAGTGTTGCTACCAGAAGTGAAAAGACACAAAAAGTTGTTATTTTTATTTAGTTTTCTCAACAAAAAAAATTATTATTTTATATTTCTTGTACTATTTGCCCATTTTTTGTTTATATTTAACAATCATTTTTAAATTTCACTGCAGAGTTTGAGATCGATGAATTACTATAAAAACTTATATATTATACTATATATATATAGACGAAGATATATATCAATATATATATAAGATATATTATATCATATATATATATAACGATATAATAGGCGGGCCTCCGAAAGACATCATTGCATGCTAACTAAAAAATTATAACATGCTCTACTGGAAACAAAATAACATTTTTGATTTAGCAAGCAATCTCTCTGATGAAAGCTAAAAAAAATATATTTTAATTCTAATATTTATAAAACACTTAAATCACTAGTACTAATCTTAGATGTGCAAGCATTTACAGCTGTGATTGACTTGAATCCTGCATTACTTCACGATAGCACAGACGTTGCCCAAACAGTATTTTACATTTCGCTTTGGAGCACCAAATGTTCTTCTTTTTCTTTTTTATCATCCCTTTTTTAGGAGGTTCGAGCCGACCGGAGAGGCACAAGGCGTAGGTGACCGAAGACCCCCACGTCGTCCCCGATAGGCCGACGAAACCCCGGACTCATCATCGTTCGGTTTACCCAGGGATTAGTTCTGACATTAAAAAAGAAAAAACATTCAAACATTTGGCACCTCTTGGCATCGTGCTCACTCGAACACTCGAGCTTCTTCGTTTCTCAGAAACGGTCATAATCATGACAAGTTTTTCAACCTTTCAACTATTTTAAATTTTTTCAAAAAGTGTCTTATTTTTTTTTAATTTCATTGCTTCAGAGCCTAATCTTGATGAAAATGTTATTTATTTTCCCAGTAGCTGTGATATTGTTTTAGTACATCCATAAACATTTGGAAATACCATATAATATAATATATAATATATATATATATATAGTATACTATATATATATAATATATATATACTATATATCTATTTATTTATTAATATATATATATATATATATAATATATAATATATAATATAATATACAGTATATATATATATAAATCTACTATATATATATATAATATATTAAGATAAATGTCGAGTTAAAAGCTACAGTTTTTTTTTTTTAAATCTACTAAATCGAATAAAGTATTGAATGCCTCATATTCAACCACATTTTTTTTTTAATTATGTTTTTTATACAATGTAGAGTAAAATAAATAAATAATAAAAATAAATTGACATTTAGAAACGTTAAGTGATAAAAAGGTTATGTTACAGTTTAGTTAGTTTAGATAGATCAAAACTACATATAAGTTAAGTAAAGTTTTGAGTTTTTATTTACATAGATTGTTTTTTTTTTTTTTTTTTTTTTAAGTTTTAGAGGTGTGAAGCGATTTAATAAGGTTTCAAATTTTTTTTGGTTAATTTCCTTCCAATGGAAATGTGTTCGAATTCATCAATCGATCATTTATATGGAGTGGAGGCGGATAATCGGACATGATCATATATATATATATATAATTATATATATAATAGATATATATATATATATATCACTATAATAAAATATATTATAGTATATATATATATATATATATGATATATATTAGAAAATATATAATATATAGGCCTCTGTTATGTTTTAAGACCCCGTCAGTTTTTTTTTTTTTTTTTTTTTTTTTTTTTTTTTTTTTTTTTAAACATTATTGCTAGTATATCTGTATTTAACAATGAATTTCATGGTGTTGACATTTTATTCAAACTGTTTGCTACATTTTAAATAATTATTTAAAAATCACGTTTTAATCAATAAAATTTTAAAAAAATGAAATATCTCGAAAGTTACGAAATTACAGAAAAAATTACAGAATCAGCGCTATAAAGCTTATTTACAAAATTGCTAAAAAAAAAAAAAAATTCAATAATATGAAATACCTCGAAAGTACCACACTTACAGAAAAACCAATTGCATATTTTGAATCAGCGATTATTACTTAAATTACAAAAAAAAAAAAGAAAATAGAAAGGAAGGCTCGAGCGACGGGGGACAGAGGGCCGAAACGGAAGGAGCGATATAACTATACCGTAGAAGAACTACACATTGAGGAGGATCCAACTGGAGGACGAGCAACCCCGCGACATAGCGCAAATCCACAGAGACGAGAGCCGGTTCCGGAGCACCCTCCCCGGATTGTGGGGGGAACTAGTCCTAACAAACCTGATATAGTACGCGGAGAAGCACGTAGAGACCCCGACTCCTTCCATCTTAGCGGTTTACCCTATGGTATTTCCTTTAGTTAAAAAAATATATATATATTATAAACAACTGACGGAGTCGTAAAACGTAACTGGTCCTATATATTTTTTGAATCATGTCGGTCACCCCTTAAATTGACTTTTAGGATCCTATACTAGAATATGTAAAAAAAAAACAAAAAAAATCAAAACCGTGACGGAGTCGTAAAACATGACAGGATATATATTAAATACAATATATATATATATATATATATTATGAATAAATATATATATAAATAATATATATATAAGATAGCTAATATATATACTATACATATAAAAGATAATATATAAGATAAGGTTAGGTTTAATAAACAAAAGTAAATAAAAGCTTTTGAGATATGTTATAATCCGAATATATTATTTTAGAGGGATAATTACATTTATAGACATTATTAATAGACATGTATGATTTTTATAATTTATAAAAAAAATGACTTCTTTTTCGCATTTTTTTAACAACCCACATCCGAGATTCCACAAAATATGCGGTCTAAAACCCTTAGTGAGAGCAATTATTAGAGCTGATGTTAGGCTAATATTAGCTAGCCATACCGTGCCTAGCTAACTCGAGATCAACCTCTTACCGGTATTTTTCACAAATAACAGAAACGTAATACCGAAATTTATAGATTTCTCCCCAAGAATGCAAATATAAATAAAGATATACTAGGAGAGTTAGTTGAAGTGGATATTCAAAAGGAAATATATTGTTGGGCGTAAAAAAAAAAAAATACACAAAGACCTATATTTAGATGCAAATAAGCTTCAAAAAAGAAGTGCTCAGTCGCCACTCTTCGGGCAAGGACTATTTGATCTAGTAATGTTTATAGCTACTTAACTAACATAAAACTAAAGGTTAAAAGACCATTAGTTTTGAAAAAAGAAAAAATAAAGAATAAAAATTAGTTATTATTTAAAGAAATAATTTTTTTTTTTAACTCAAAGTCAGTACCCACGATAGGTATATACTGACTCAAATGATGATGAGCTAGTCGGGTGCTGGTCGGCCGATAGGTGGACGACAGGGGGCGGGACTTGTCGTCCCGCCTTCTGTCCCCCCAACAGCTCCAGCCCCCTATAAATAAAAATATATAGCTAAAGGAGATCCATGATTGGGTCTTTTTTAATTGATCTACATGAATTTACCTCATGTGAACGTTCCTAGATAACGTTGAAGATTTCTCTGTATATCGAATGATATCAACAAAGATGTAAAGAGAAATAAATGAGATGCTTACCAAATAAATATATATCTCTATATACTAGTAAAATAATATATATATAGGTCTCAAAGTAGAGATTATATTCATGGCTGATAGAATAATAAATATATAATATATAATATTATAATAATATATATATATATATTATAGTGAACGTACTAATATATATATATATAGTATAGAAATATATTTTGACTATGCGTGGAAGTTCCATGAATTTCTCATAAATGATGTATTTTTAATTATTACACTACTTAGGTATTACTCTCTCAATAAACCAAACGGTATGGGATTTATATTCTCTGGGTATTTATCATTCCCTTCAAATTTGCTGTGGTAGGTGTAGATAAGAGAGTGAAAGATAGCAGGTGAAAACCATATTAGGATATCAAAGAATATAATAGTATATAAGTAATAGGTTATATCCAAATGTAACAGTTAGTATCAGTTGCTAGCTCTCCCTTATATAGAGTATGAAACACAGTAGTATAGCATACTAAATAAATTCAATAAGAGGTAATACGTTCGTTTATATCTTCATTAGTATATGTCGTAAGAGGTAACTCATAGAAGTAAGTAGGTGAGTAAATATGAGATATATGTAATACTAGTTGAGAGAAATACGATAGATAGAGTAGAGATATATATAATCACATTAAACGAGCCTGTTTCATATGAGTAGGTATGTGAGCTGTAGAAGAATTTTTCTATGAGAAATCTCTTTCTACGAAACAGTTTTCAAATTTAAGCCATATTTCGCTATAGTAAACATTTTTGAATGAAAATAGTATTTATTCTGTTTTTACGAATGAAACATGTATGCCAACCTAAATGTCCTAGCGAAGACGAATGGGTCTTTACATTGCACCTCGTGACCAATGCTTCTTGAAACTTTCGAGGTTTAGAAATATCGAAAGCGAAAAGACGCCTAAAATTCCTCATACTAATATCTTTTATCCTTTAGCAAGTAAGCAACAATGAATAGGCACGATGTTTTTTAAAGACCAAAGAAGAGAGCCATTTCTATGGGCTGGAACTCTGTAAGCATGAGTGATAAAGATAAATAATAAGTGGACCACATTTGGTATAACGTCGAATTATTGTATGACAACAAGCTTTAGCCCCTAACAGCTATGAGATTAGTAGCTCAGACCTTCAAGCAACATTGAAGGTCTGAGTGTCCTATCAAGCTAAACTCCACATCTAGCTTCAACCAGAAATGCAGCCATTCAGAGATCACTCGGATATTACAAAGTACCACAGTATAACTTATTGAAATACGGACTAGTACTCACAATTAGATCGACGACAAATTTATATTACTCTTCATTCCGGAACAGAACACTTAAAATCCGCTATTTCCTTTTCTATATGTCGATCTTCTCGAATTACACTGAAAGCTCATCTCATCTCTACTCTCTAAGTGGTTGAATTTTTTTAGGAGTGTAGCTCTTCATCAGACTATTACTATTACTAGTTGCGTAAAGATGAATATACAATACATATATAGCGCATATAGTAGAATATTTGTAAATCATAATATATGAAGGTTAAGGGTGTGTGAAATAGAGAATAGAAATCTAATGAAGTTAGTAAGGTTCTTAATTTATTATTTATTCTATGAGCTCACAAATTGCCCAGCCTAAAGATACCGTGAGTGAAGAGATAAACTCCCAGGAAATAATAAAGTAATTATAATATTATATCATTCTTCTCTTATAGTGTATAATAATGGTATTTTTCCTATGTTGTATTGTTATTTCATAAAGTTTATATTATTCTTTTTCTGATGTGTACAACGTATTCCCTGATAGTATTTAACCTGATGAGCATTTCAACACCAATGTGCATGTGTTTGAGTTTTCTTAGGTTTGAAATGTTGTTTTTGTATAAGTTTACATTTAACTTCATACACTAACTGGTATAGAGTTGGATTTAAACCTCGGATAGAACGTTCATTCGGGGTGTTTTATCAGAGTGGTCATCGTAGTCACTTGTTTTCGGCGTTCTGTTACATGTTTTGCCCAAACTTCCCTATAGTTTTTATTGAATTTCTCATATTTAGTATCAGAACTACAGACTAAAACAAGTATTTTTTCGAAAAAACCGAAACTTCAAAGCTTATGTATAAACATAAGTGTATATCTAAGAGATTCGTCTTATTGTATGACCGCACAAAAAGAACAGCAATAGAAGTTTTGATTTTGGGAAAATTGTAGAGAATCACTTCCGGTTAGGGCCGCATCCACAAATCTGACAGCCTCCCTCTACCGGAGCGTACATATTCACTCAGTCATAGGTGGAATACAAATTGGCAAAATCCTAATCCAATCATCATCGTTAATTAAACCGAGAGCACAAGTGTCCACATAAGAATAAACATATAACATAGCGAGCCGCTATTTATAGGCGTTACTAAGCCCGTCTGGGAAACCGAAGAAACGGTTGACAAGAAGTAATTTGCGAAAAAATATTAATTTTAATTTATCATTGATACGAAAAAATATCAAAAATTAGGTTTGGAAAAAATGTCAGACACACCGACACCCGAAGAACAATGACCTAAGCAGACACCCAAAAAACACCTGAATAACTAGAAACATTCTCAGAGGTAAGCAACTACAACGCTGGGACGCGGCGTTAGCTATACTTATCTCGCATTCAGCAAATTGTAGCTGCAAATACAGTATCCTTTGTATGCTCCGTAAAATTAAGGATGGCGACCTAGGAATCAGCCTGGCATAAACTCAGGAGGGATTCAAAAGGCTCACAAATATAAGAATCCGCCCTTTTTTTTTGTCGAATTGAATTAATTAAAACAAGAGAAATGTGTGTTTTTTTTGATTTTCCCATGGTTCTAGCGCAATAAATTGAGTTTTTCTAACTACTAGTTAGATAAATGGATATTAAAATTACTATAGATATTATTTTACATAAGTATAGTAAGATATAATAAAAGATCTAGATAATATATATATAGGGTACTTACTGTTCTGTCCAACAAACGATCATGAATATATATATAAAGGAAATTATAAAGATAGTTTTCTAACTAGTACACCTATGGTAATCACATATTTAAAGGCATATATGAAACTGCAAATGAGGAAGCAGGGGCCTCAACTTTTGAAAAGAAAAGAATATTATCCAAGTAATCTTTATATTATACTATACATATATATATTATCATAATATATATAATAATATATATATAAGTATTAACAAAAATTATTGAAGTAAGGATATAAGATCAGTATAGTTTACTATATATATATATATAGGATGTGATATAGATAAGTAAATGAGTATATGAGAAAATATACAGTAATAGATTATATATATTAAATATTATCAAAAATATAATATAGTATTGTATAACATAGTTTGTCACTGTTAGTTTAAGTTGTATATTAATAAAGTGTTATTAATGAATAAATAGTATAAATTAATTAATATATTATAAAGTACCTAACGTTATTATAAATAAGTATAGTAGTAGAGCAAGTATATATGAGTCCTAAAATATAATATAATGATTATTATTATAATATTAATGTAAGTTAATATTATGATATATTGTATTAACAAATAATTATAGCTATTGAGTTAATATAAAATTAGGAATATATATTTTACGGTATATAATAATATAAACAGAACAATAAATCTAGTAGAATATATATATAACTATATATAAAAACATATATAGAGCAAAACGTGATGCCTCCGAGGTCGCCTGCCTAAGAAAAAATAAGGATAACATAATTTCTATAAAATAATCCTGATCTTTAGCTAATACATTAAATGAATATAATATAGATCAGTAATAGTAGGTCTAAATATATATATAGATGAGAGATAAATAGGTATTTAACTCTACCAGAACCGCTACACCAGACCTAACAAGAATTTATCAATAGTAATAATATACCCAAGAACAAGTATTATATAATAAGAGAACCTCAAATAATAATTAATAATATAGTAATATAGATAATAAGTAATATCAATGAATCCTCACTCTTAATACAAACTACTACTACAATAATTACCCAAATACCCAAGCCACTTCCGATATTGATGTAAATAGAGGTGGGTGGGAAAATATCTGAAGCCGAGTGTACCATTCCATTTCAGGAGTTTTTTAATGTACGTTGTTGATCAAGTATGTACCTATTATTATGCAAACAGGTCAAGAGGAAAAGCTAATTATAATTTATTTCTAGAATATTAGCTGCTATATTATTTAGTTCATATTAATATTTATAACTTATATATATAGATAAATATAATATATATATAGTATATAATATATATAATATCATATAGATAATAGATATATATATAATTATATATATATACCTATATACATTATATATATATAATAGTATATATATATACTATATATATATGATAATATATAGCCTATATATGTATAGGTTATTATTTTATTATTTTAAATGGATATTATCCAAATATCTGATCTCATATTAGAAAAGCACCAAACATTAGCCAACTGAAAATGTGATTTGCAGGGAACAAGCGTTCCATGGAAGATATTGTTTTAATATATATACTATATATATAATTATATATATATTATATATTATATCATATACATATATATAATATACATATAATATAGTATTATATTTAGAGTTGGCACGGCAACCCGGAACTATTCAGCACGCGGCATCAGATAGTCGAGGGCACCCACACCGCGCCGACCAAAAGTATTTTATTGCTTGCTCAGCCACCTCTATACTGTAGCGCACACCGCACACTTTAAATTTTTAATGCATACACCGCACCAGCGATACTGGGATTGTGTTCCCACTGCTTCGCTTCATCAAAATGAGAGCACACGCACCACATAATACCAGGTGCAGTCGGCACACTCTTTTATATAATATATATATATATATATATATATATTATATATAATATATAATATAATATATATAAATATATATACTATAATCTATATATATTATATATATAGTATATAAATATAAGATATAATGTATATATAAATATGCTGCTTAACACAAAATCTCATATGCATAAAAATGAAAATACCTTTTAACCCAGAATGGCTCTAAAAGATTCCATTTTAAGATTCGAGCCACCAAAACGAACGACAAGCTCTCCAAAGACAAAATGAATTTCAAATTTCCTATCTGACTGCACAGCCCACCCATTCAGCGGAAAACCTCTCCCTAAAATAAGAAAATTAATAAAATACAAATTTTCACTTTTGATTCTTACACCTTAAAAAAAAGAAGAAGAGGGAAAGAAACGTTCTTCTCTCTCCTTTCCCCCCCTCCCCCCGTCAAGAAAAAATGTGCTTTCCCACCACTAAATACCAAGATGCTGATATAATAAGCAGAAATACTCTTTAAAGAGACTTGTCTAACACCTATTCTTTAAAATCACTCTACGAGTTCTTATTTCCCTAGATAATATAGATTAATGAGTCGTCTTATATAAAGATGAATAGAATTACTAATAATATAAGTTATATTATAGTATAGTATATATAATTAACGGACTATTAGAATATATAACTATAATATTATATATTAGAAAAGATATATAGTGGATAGTAACATGAGTACTATCCTATTATATATTTTACCATATAACTCAACTCTACTAACAGGAAATTAAACATATATATAATTACACTCTACCCTAAAATAATTCCAGTGACTAAGGTGCACAGGAGAAGCGGAATCGTTGGCACATGAATACCTCCCAATACCCTCATTGGATAGCTACTGCAAAAATCAGAATACCAAACACTCATTGCATGCTACGTGCGCAATTAATCTCAATACTTGGATACTATATCAGCAAGAGTGACCGAATACAAAGAAGTACTCATAGCCATAATCTCTTATTTAAGATATATGGCGATGACAAAAGAAACACCAGAGTAAGTATTATAATATTTTAGTAGTAAACATCATCTGAACAGCACAGCCTTTTGCGAAGTAAATTTCACCTTAACAATAGATGATATAGACTATTTCTTCTTCTGTGTTTTTTTTTTGTTACATGCATTTTAAAGAGAACGCCCACGAGACGACGTGAACATATTAGACATATTTTGAGCGCAAAATACCCGACGAAAGACCAATACTGTGTCAAATGCCCAATACCTTTTAGGACCGATAAAATGACTAGGATACCGGAGAGAGAGAGAATGGGACCGAATACTGAAAAGAGAGGAAAGTACCAAATGACCGACGAATACGTATGAGATATCACATCCGAGAAGCTAGAGAGATGAGACTGATGAGAGAGATAATAGTAATAGAATGAAGGAGATGTAATAAGAATAGATAAAAATACTATTATTATGGATAGATAATCATAGCAATAAATTATAGTAGATAATGTAAGTATGGTAATAAAACGTGTATGTAATAAAGAAGTATATAGATAATAATGACCTTACCAAATTTACGATATTATCTATATTATATAAGTATTGAAAATATAATAAAGTTTAAAGGTTAATATATTATATTATTTACTATATAATAATAATATATATTTGAATGATAAGAGTATTCAAAATACTATATTAGCTTAGTTAAGACAGAGATTGAAATTAAACATTAATAAACAAGGACACATATAAGCAAAAAAGTGAGTCAGCAGGTATTTAGAGACCTTCTAGCAGTTTATAGATGATTAAGTAGCTTACCGAGAATCAGAGTTGGAGTCAGTAATTTAATATTTTATATATATTGCAATTAAAATGAACTACATAAATAAAAGGACGATAGTCAGAGTAAAGAGAGGAAGACCTAAATATGATAAGTAGTATAATATATGACTGATAATATCATTCGCTATTTGAAAAAGTATAAATGTATAAATTTTTGAAGTATGATGGCAACACATGAGGTGAATAAAATAAAGTATAATAATTTAGCAATGATTCACATTGGAAATACAATAATGATATAGAATGGAGATGATACTGAATGAGTATTGAAACTAAATGAGATAAATAGTATAGAAAATATAATCATATAGGAGATTAAGATAAATCATAATAATACCTTGTTATAATCGAGTAAGTTAGAACGTGATATAGATATAGGAGAATCAAGACAGATAGTATATAAACCCAATATTTTATAAGGTGATTAGATGAAGATAGAGAATATCACTGCGGTATAGGGCGCTATCGAGTCACAAATTGATATATACGTACCTACCTTAATCTACGGTATAGCTATGTATATTAGTAAGTAAACCTAATTTATTCAGTTTAGAAATCAATAAGTAATTATAAGTAAGACCATTAAGTTTTATATACCGTACATAGTATAGTAGCATCTAAGAATGCCTAATAAACGTTCCTCTATACTAAAGGAGTATAGTTACTTTCCCGCTAGTAAAATAATTATTATAAGGTGAATAATTATAGTAGAATTAGGAACATGAAGAAATTAATAAGATGATTAAGGATCCCAACTAGAAAATGGATATCTAGCTATTGAAATAAGGAAAATGATTAAAGTTATAGATAAAATATAAAATACTATATATAGTGATTGTTAAAAAATTATAAAGCTCTATTTTCACACAATAGAGTTATACGCACGCACTCGTTTAATTTAAAGAGTAAAATAAATTGAGTTATTCACGATCGTACTAGAGGCATCGGGATAAAAATTGGTCAAAGCGCTGATCAGTAAAACGATTCATATTCGTGTAAATCGAACATCATAGCGTGGGACAATTGAGGTAAAACCACATGCTGATATGGGTTAGTGTCGAAGAATGAATGAACCGTATTGAAGATATAATATCACTCAAATTAGAATAATATATAATATTTCACATATAGAGAAAAGTTGTAATAATATTTCGAAAATTGTGTTACTCCAGTATTTTATAATAAATATTTATATTGAATTATAAGTTAATCACAATTTAATAATAATTGAGTCCGTTTACTATGATGAACTAGTTTGAGTTCAATTAAAAATAATATAAAAAACAAATGAATTTTGATAGATTAACTAAGAAGAATAGCTGAGTTATTAATTAAAAGTATAATAAATCATAAGAATATTCTCGGTAAAAGACTCACCAAATTACATGGAGAGAGTAAACATTTGAGAAAAATACATCTAATATATGCTGAGTACCCCGATGGATCTAACGATACAACCGTCTATTGGCAGAAATTAAGTAGATATAATAGATGTACAAGTTTTTAGTTGTACAATCTGAAAGAGAAGGTTTGTACTGTTAGGTGTAAACTGATATAATATATTATGAAACATTATGAAATACATTATATATATAGAGATATAAAGAATATGAAGATTAATAATATACTATGAAGGTCAAGAGTATAATGATATCACAAAATCTTACAACGCATGGCCAGAATATATAGGAGAAGAATATCGATAAGCCTATCCTAAATACTCACCTATTATTTTTTACAATACTGTAAGTTAATAATAATTTATAAGAAACTGATAAGAATAATCCAATAATTGATACCTTAGTTATTATTAATGAATTACAGAGTCCTGACACATATTTATTCCATATGAGACTAAGTACACACAAATTAAAGATCACTTACATCCCAATAGATTTAAATTCCGTAAATCTACTATATAGACCAAACAGTTACCGTAGTTATGAGTCGAATTATATGAATAGGAATAGTGTTATAAGGAATGGTATAATAAGAATCTGCCTCATAATTGTGAAGTCAGAATATATTTTAGAGACACATTAACATGGTAGAATATTAACTGTCTTAGAATATCTGCAAAGTCCTTGCTGAACTCTGGAATCATATAGATTTCTGACATGAATGGAGATTGCAACTTAAAAAAGTGATAATATGTATTGTTACCATCACCTCACATGCATAATATAAAACTAAGAATAAAGATCAATACTAATTTTTTCTTCCTAATGCAATTCTAAGAATGCGGAGATAATATTTAATATTATTTAAAGAAAAGGTCAATATATTGAGTAGAGTTGTAATAAACCTATATTTTTGTCGATTATTTACTAAAATTTTATAAGCATTATGTTAAAAAATTCAAAAAACAAATATTTGTATTCAGTCGGCCTCACAGTTCTAACTTATTTAATATTAAATATGATTTTAAAACCCTTTAACCCACTCTGGGTACTTTATACTTTACCTTATACTAAAATTGTTACCTCTTCTTCAGCCTGTGATATTAATTTAATTAAAAAGCGTACAAATTGATAAAGTATCTAGTATATGTATAATAGTGAGTATAACTCTACTCTTTGACCTAATATTTTATATTTAAGCGTATATTATAAATTCCTAATATATATTACTCATTAACATTTTCTTTCCGATTGTTATATTATATATATATTCTCAAAAAAAAACTATTTACTATATGAAACTTGCTACTAAAACTTTCAAACAATTTTGATGAGTAAAAAAGCAAATTAACTAATTGGAGGTGTTTCCATTAAGAGTGTTGGAACGGAGTTAACAGTTGTAAACTGTTTCGAAGAATTCCTAGGAAAATGCTTTACCAAAATAAAAAATAAAATAAAATCAAAGAAGGACTCCGAGTCTTATAACGCCAACTACTAATACTTATATACCTCGGACCCTACTCACAACTCGAAGCTTTAATAGGTAATATGCGACTTACATGTGGCTTACATATAAGACTTTCAAAAAAATATATAAATGTATGTCATGATGAAAATATTCCACCAACAAATTATGAATAACGAAATTAACCTATTAATATATAATATATACATAATATATTATATAGTAATATATATATATATACTATTATATATATAATATATATATAATAATATAATATTAATATATATATATTAATATTAATATATATATATAGTATATTAATATTATATATATATATATATATATATATAGTTAATAGATAATTAATATATAATATATATTAAATATATATAATTAAATAATAATATATTAAATTATATATATTATAATATATAATATATATAATATATATTAATATTATATATATTAATATATATTTATATATATATATAAGATTATATTATTATATATATATATAATAATAGATTATATATATATATATATATATATAATAGTATATATATATTAATATATATATTATATAAGCACATACCTTCTCACTCATTCAACAAAAATGCCCAATTCAATTTGTTTCGTTATGATTTAGTCGAAATACTACTGTATACATTGAAAGAAATGGCGCAGACGAGATGTTTAGGCAAACTCCTCGTTTACCGTTATAATATATGCGCCATAGTTCTCTTTATCGTAAATCTCTACATCGCTACAAAACTCATTTTTCAGTAGATCAGTCTACAAGTAAGCTGCAAAACCGATAAATTCAGAAATCTTATAAGGCCGATAAAACTAAAATACTCCTCTAACGAACTAATAATTCCCGTAAATACACTCAAAACAGTTATACAGTCCACCTCTATAGAAGAAATTTTCTCATCTTACGAAGAAGTCACTGCACTATCGTAGGACCTTCCCAGCTAATAGATACATATAACTATCAGGAACATCGCGTCTGTCGAATAATCGCTCCCATTAATAATTTGTTGTACCTATAATACAATTATCTACAGTTAAATACGTATTTCATCTGTTTCATCACAATAAAATTAGAAAATATTCCAGACCTATATTAAAAGTTAGTTATTCTCCATACAATTCACAAAAAAATCAACACTTGAGCTACAAATACTAACATCAAACCATAGGTCTCCGCACATCCCGTTCTCTTAATTATGCTTCAACCAGAGAGTGAAAATCTTCTTGACTCTTAGGTCGTGTCTGCCCGAGTGTGATATATATCAATATTTCATGAGATTCTTACGTGTGCGTAGAGAAAAAATGTACAAGACCTGAGGCGACCGGTCGTGCGGTTTCAATACAATTAACTTCAGCCAACTTTTTGTTAAACGCTTTAATTTTCCTAAAAAGTCTATATGCGCGACAAATCATGTTATGGGCAAATTAACTCTTCTAAAAAATTATTTTAAAGGTGACTTTAAACTCGCATAATAATGGCTTCACAGATCTTATTCAGCAGCGGAAGATATTAAAATCTGAGGACTAGAATGCAAATGGTCTTGCCTATCTTATCAAGCTTACTCTTTGAGTGAACCCATATGTCCCAAACATTAAAATTTATCGTAGAAGTACAATCGCGGAACCCTTTGTGTCAGAGTCCTTATATCCTCATCTCCCGAGAAAACAAAGAAACGATATTTGAAACAACATAATATTATTGCGTCAGTACATACAGAGATATCGCCATTTAATTTTAGTCTACATCGATAATGTGATAAAAGAAATATATTATTAATATTATCAATTATATATATATATATATATTATATATATATTATTATATATATATATATATTATATATTATATATAATATATAATAGTGATATATATATATTATTAATATAATTATATATCTTAATAATATATGACCTATAATATATAATATATTAATTATAATATAATAATAATATAATTAATATATATATAATATTAATATTAATATAATTAATATATAATATATATATATTAATATATTATATATATTTATATATATATATAATTATAATATATAATATTAGGTGAATATAATAATATATATATATATATCACCGGAACCAGTTACGCGCCGGAACCATCGATTTATTAAAAGTTCGGTTCCGGCCGTACTTACCGGAACTTATATCCACATTTTTCAAATTTCTATTTCCTTAAACAGTAAATCTGTTAATTATTAATTAATCATTTATATACTCATTTATGATTATGAGGCATAAAAAATAATTAATTAATTAAGAAAATTAATCAGCGAATTATCACGTAATATAAATTTACATCTGAAAAATCAGAAGGAGAATATTTTTCAAGCAAATAGTAAAGCGATTTATAAAGGTAGTTAGGTACACTATATGCATAACCTTAATATTCACACTTACTTTGTTATATAAACAAATGTATTACCACTAGTATAAGATTTGCTATAATTAGGCGAAACCGAAAATATGTAGAATTATTTATTATAAATTTTGATTAAAAATCCTTCAACTAAAAAGTAGAGTCGCATACTTATCACTAAATTACTTTATGCTAACTACTAGTTTAGTAGTGTGATGTGTTAAATGTTTTAACCAGACTCCGGAGAGTTTATATTTTTAGATATTAATGTTTATTACCTACCAATCAGTTTTGATATTCGAACTGGGCTGTAGCGTGGGAAAATTTCGGTGGGCGCACGCGTGTGCTTATACAGAGGCGCGGCCTTTACGGGGGAAGACAGGAGGCCGGCCTCCTCTAATAAAAAATAAAAGCAACAAATGTAATAAAATAAATTCAATTTACTATTTATTACGATTAACAATAATGTTTTAAAATGTTACACAAGAACGCTAATTTTACATTAAGACTCATTATGTTCTCTTGGAGCGACAACATTATTTTTCAAATAAAGGATCATTGAGAGACTAGAGCAGGAATTTCGAATTTGTGCGCTCCAAGAAAGCATAATTAATAATGTCTTTCAAAAACATGTGTTGTCATGGCAACGTAAAAGAAACCTTAATCTTATTTTTTGTCTATTTTTGAGGATTTTTCCACAAAGCCTCCTCTCGAAATTTGGCAAGAAAAGCCAATTTTTTTTAAAAAAATTAAAATAAAAAAAAAAATGTATTTAATATATATATATATATATATATATAATATTATATAATATATATAATATAAATATATATTATATATATATTATATATAATATATATATATATATTATATTATATTATAGTTATATATAT
>JABUQX010085472.1:22500-39461 GCA_015478945.1 Trachelipus rathkii
CACATTCTCGATCATTATCAGTTCAACTCTGACCCTACATTTGCTTGCTGTGCTCATTCTTAAAGTCGGTTACGCTCTTTTTTTTTATTTTACAACTCCCTTCAATAACCTTCAAATAAGCTGTAAGGGAAATTGTCGACACATGAATCGAATCACAGTTCCACACAGAGTTGCCGAGCAGGTAATATTTTAACCGGCTCCACCGTTTTATGTAACACCCCCCTATCCGGCTCACAACCGTTTTATAACATCCCTCTATCCGGCTCAATCATTTGTCGGTTCTAACTCAGATTCCGGTTTCGACTCCGGTTTCATCCTGCTCCGGCTTCGTCTGTAACCAAAAAAAATTTTTTTTTTTGCTCCGGCTCCGAGGTTTCGGCTTCCGACTCCGGTTCCGCAATAAAGGTTTCGCATACCGTCGGTCGTAGGTCAAACCCACGAATGTTCAAATTTGCTGTTTTTGACATTAAGTGCAATAGCACTGGCCTTCAAAAATTTTCAAGGCGAAAGAACGAATGTGCTCGCAATATTTATAAATCCAAGCCAACGAGCTGATCGTTTGTTGGATACATACCCACGTTGTTTTTCAATTACCTAACCCTAACTCCAAACATATTAAATCTCTTTTTGCTCAAACCTTTTAAAAACTCGCGCATTCGTGGTTTAGCAATTGAACCATTAAACCGACAATATGTTCCTTTCCATGAGCGTTCAAACGGTCTATGACTTTTCTTTCAACGGAAGCTATAACAAAAAAAAAAATATTACAATAATAATAAAAAAAATAATTAAAAAAGGAATTAATATTATTGTTGTTTTGGGAGACGTGGCTGAGCACGTAAGAAATACTTGTCAGAAATTGAAGGCTTTTAAGATATAGGTAAAATAAATATATAAAAATTAGTGTTGCCTTTTGATCTTTTTGTACGCATCACGATCTCTGATATATAAAAGGATTGTCTATAAAGAAGAAAGACAACATGTTTTTCCAGAAGAAAAAATGAGGATGAAAAGAAAAGAAATTATTAATACCGCTTACCAGAATAATAAACCAGACACAATAAGAAAACACTAACCAGAATATGAGAGTGAAAGTATAAACACTGAATTCAATATAAAAGGTCACTAAATAGAAAAAATAACAGACAAATACAAAGAGTGCTAACCAGAGTGTTAGAGCGAAAGTACAAACACTAAAGGCATTATAAAAAACCAATGACCAGAATAATAAACCAGATATGATAAAAAGGCGCAAACCAGAATATCAAAGAGAAAGTACAAACACTGAAGTCATTTTTAAAGGCCACTAACCAGAATAATAAGGCAGAATGAAATAGCCTCTAACCAGAATATTAGGACAAAATGACAAAAAACTGAAGTTATTATAAATATTTAATGTAATAAAAAGGCACTGAATAGAATATTAGAGCAAAAGTACAAACACTGAAGACATTATAAAACACCATTAGCCAGAATAATAAACCAGAAATAAAAAAGGCACTAACCAGAATATTAGAGCAAAATGACAAACATTCAAAGGCATTATAAGAGACCATTAACCAAAATGATAAACCAGAAATAATTAAAAGGCACAAACTAGAATTTCAGAGTAACAAACTAGAATATCAGAGTAACAAACTAATATCCAACTACTACCTAAATATTTAAACAATATTAAAATCCTATTTTAATTCAAGTAAAAACATTATTAAATTATTTATAACAATATATATACAATAAACATTTCTGAGGTTGGACATTTATCAGGCTACACATGTCAATTCGGAAGAATTCCGGAAATCGCAGGAGATAACCGGTACCTATGGCATTGTATGATGGTTCATTTATATCGGAAAGAATTATAGCTGCAACAAGGTCACCTCCGAAACTTCGCATCAGTTCATATCCAAGAGTTAGTAAATCCGAA
This sequence comes from Trachelipus rathkii, assembly GCA_015478945.1. Classification (NCBI taxonomy): domain Eukaryota; kingdom Metazoa; phylum Arthropoda; class Malacostraca; order Isopoda; family Trachelipodidae; genus Trachelipus; species Trachelipus rathkii. The sequence continues at coordinate 24,428 of JABUQX010085472.1, forward strand.
TAATACTTCACCATAGCGTTCCAAACGCAACCCCAGTAAGTTCAGTGTACCCCTCGATACAACTGTCACCCAATCGTGTTGCTCGTCATCTGGGAACAAGAAAACTGTACAGTTCTGAATCTATGTCGTTATTTATAATCTCATGTCCATTCTAGTGATCTATTTCCTCAGGTCGTTCGATATCCTCATTCACGCCGGAGTCTTTAATTAATTATCCTCACTAATGTATATTTTATTAATAATGGACTTAACCACTAAAGCATAATTAAAATAATAACTCAAAATAATGTAACTATGCGGAATAGGCCTTCCTAAATAACACCAAACAAGAGATCATAGTAATAATCAATATTAAAAATTAATAAAAACTACTCAATACAATGCACAATTATATACCATATTAATAAACAATTGAGAGAGAAAGAAATTAATTTAGCATTTGATGCATTTTGTACTGCATTGCTCCAACAATCACAATAACGATAAAAACAATGAAATTAATATATACAAATCACAATATAACAATATAACAATTAAATTATATATTACAACTAATATTTATATAACTTGTCATTTTACAAAAGTAGTTAACGTCATCTATCACAATGTATATGTTATAATCATAATTTAAATTTCAAAACCGTTTGAAGTTACCTCGGAAGCTCTTCGAAAGAAGTCTTCGATAGCACACGTGTCGACTTTCTTTAGTCAAGATCGATTGTTATCCAATGACGAGAGGCGAGTCCGTTGATCGTTCGTAATAACCTTAGAAGTCTCTGATAATATCACTGCATGCCATAAGTTAACGACAAACGAATTCCACGAGACACGTCGGGGTTTAGTATTCGTATATGAAATTCCGAATGTGGGTTAAATGAGGTACGAGTAACGGGTAAAAGTCGGAGAAGAATCGAAAACACCAACAGGAAGAGCACAATTGTAGACCATGTATATATATTTTCCTTTAGTTATTTGTATAATGTACTTATTCTTAATTCCAAGTCACTTACTACCTTACTTCTACTATCCTATTATTATTATATAATTTATCTATATATTATTATTATAATTATTATTATTTATAAAATTATTAATTATTATAATTATAATAAGTATAATAATTATAATTATATTTCACAACTTTTTAATAATATAATAATTATAAAATATTTAAGATTTAAATTTACTTTTTAAAATAATATTTGAAATAATATATATACAGAGAGATAGAAAGAAGATATATTTATATCATAGATTTCCGCGACGGTATTATTCGATCTCACTATATTACTTGATACACTTCGTTGAAGTGATTTGATAATGCAGGTGAGTTGGGACGGAATTCAGTAAATGAGTCTTTATAAAATTGATATAAATATTAAATAAGTAAATCAAAATGAATATATAATTACTTAGTAAAGTTACTGAACTGATATAATACATAAAATTATATATTTTCATGTATAAAGTTACTTATGGTTTATTGCGTATATATATGTTACTTATATGTAATATTACTGTATATTATAAAAGATATTAACTCACAATAAAAGAAAAATAATCCTAATACATACATGGTAGGAGGCGACTCATTCCGTTAAAAATAATTGTTAAGATAATGTTTATATTATTTATATTAATATATAATTTATAACTATATTAATTATATATTAGATTTGATTGATATATATATTTAAATATTTAGATATGCATTATTCAGTATTATAAGGGGTTGATGACTATAAGTCGGAGAACGGAGGCAATGGGAAAAGGAGAGGAGGAAAGGAGAAAATAAATAACTTCAAGAGAAAGAAATATTAAGAAGATACCAAGAATCTCTCAAAAGAGCTGGCAAAGGGCTGACGAGAGTTGAACTTGGGGGTAGAATGAATTTGATATGCCTGTCCGACATAACTTTCCATAAAGACAATTTTTAATTCTCAACAACTTGTTAAATAGATATAGAACAAAAGGAATTTACAACTAACAAAATTTTAATAAAAATTTTAATAAGGAATGTTAAACTTCTTGTTTACCGAGAGAGTATAGAGCAGAGCAAAATCTTTAATACTTGCGGTTTACTTATGTGGCTCAGTCACGTTACTATTTTAAATAAAACATAACAAAGTTAGTTGGAATGAGTTGTACGCAAGATAGCATCTTTCTTTGTTATATGGTTATATATATATTTGAGGCGAGATATGTTATTGGTTAATCTATAAATGGTATAATTCTGACTTTGAGATATATGAATATGAGGGCTAGGCTCCATTCGTAAGTTGTTATGAATCGGTCAGCAAATAAGACAATTTCGAAAAATAGGTTATAAACCACCGAAAAAGACCACGTAAGCTCTCTCTCAGCCTTATTGGGTCAAGGAATAGCATTGAGAGGCAACGTTTTGCTTGAACCAAGAAAGACAGAAGACCATCAAGTTTTACGTTTTCATCCGAATTGGCGTTTACCGGTTGGAGGTATGGTTGATGTCTTAGTTTTCTCTTCTTTACTTTATATATTGCTTATACGTTATTGCTTTAAGTGAGCTCTTAGAAATCGGAGAAATTAACTTTGTTACAATATAATTTTATCTCATAGTTTTACAAATAGTAAGAATATGAAGTTATAAGGAACATATGGAATGACGTGTTGTAAATAATATTGACTATAGCAAACATACTATTAAAAATTATTTAGACTGGCATAAAATTTCATTACACTTATCTAATAAAAGATTTTCCAAGTTATGAGAACTAATAATAAGTTGTTATTATTTAGATATCTATATATTAATACTTTAAATAAATAAATTTATAATATTTTATAAACGAATATTATATAAGAATTTACTTTATGTATACTAATATAGTCGTTTAGATAATTATTATAGGATCCATTATAGTTATATATACATAAGTTATACCTATATTATATCTAAAGTGGGTTATTGATCATTATGTATGTACCTAGTAGCATATAATCGAGCCAGTTACAAGATTAATTAAATCATAATATAATTTTAGATTTATATATATATTTGAAATATAATTATGATTATCTATAATAATAAACCGTAATGAAGATATTAGCCTATTATTAACATCTTCTAATGATTATTTCACGTTATAGTAGTTAATTATTTTAAGCATCGACAACTCTTGATATTCTTAATTTTAATATTATATAATAATATAATGAAAAATACTATTATATAATTGAATATATTAATTATATGGTCACATAATGAAATAAAAAAATAAATCTAAGATATTTATAGTATATATAGGTGTCCTATAAATAGTTATACTTATATAATAATATTAGTAAAATATAATTAATATTGGGTATATATATAAATTGAGTTTATGTTATTATGTTTTCCTCTCGCATTTTGTTTTTTCCAGAGTTGGTATAATATTAATTATAAGAAGTCAGAATTATGTAGGTTATCCTAAAGTATAGTATGATATTAGAGAATATTATCAGAGTAGCACTCACCTTAATCAGTATAATTATATACATTATATGGATATATAGGGATATAAATTAAATAATTGTATTTTGAAAAAATAATATTTAAAACCCTTAAAAATCAGAAGTTAACTATATAATTATATAATAATATAACAAATTAATATAATTATAAAAAACGGTTACTATTATTATAATATTTATTAATTGTTATAACTCTATTTTTTTTGTTATATTTTATAAGAATTAATTGGAGGATTTATAATTATATATAATTTTAAAAAGTAAGTTATCTTATTATTAATTTATTTTAAAATATAATTTACATTTCATTTTTTTTTGTTTTATTAAATTATTAATGGTCAATTTCTCTATTTAGGAAATATTTAGTATTTGAAATTATCTGTCTTTTTACAAATATTTTTTATTATAAACTAAATAAGAAATTTAATAAATAACAATTCAATAAATAATTAGATCTGATTCGTTTTGTTTCTAGAACTTTGGAAATAATTTTTAGTATAGTTCATGCAATACGGCACTTTAATAAGCTTTGTACATAAGTAAACAAGGTAAACAATAACTATTGAAATTAATAATAAAAATCAGCGAGAATAGATATTAAATCATGCAATATATAATATTGCCGGATGGAATTCATATTAAATCCTTAGTAATAAATGGGAGTTTAATATCACAAAATGTTCAATATAACCTGCTCTGCTAATTTTTTTAATAGGAGCAAGCCTATAAGTTCGCAATTGACTGGCATTATTGCTGTAGTTTTAAGATGGTAAATGAAAATTCACAAAAATTAAAGGCCATTAAGTCATACTGCCCATTGATGGACACCTTTCCAAGTTTTGGGTAACCATAGTCTCAGTCTGCCCTAATAAGAAATTCGTGAAAGATGTACCACCCTATTCGAGTTTACTAGAATTCATTATGCTCTGGAGGAGAGTAGCAATCCATAATATTTCAACCAGGAAAAAAATATCCCAGAAAATCCTTCACATATATCACTTTCGTTAGTGAATGTACAGAAAAAAATAAATAATCCTCTTCTATCTCTTATATCCCAAAAGAGATTGATCATCTACTGTGTAGCATACGAGTTATATCATATATATATAATGGTAAAATATACATATCAAGTCTAGTTATTTGTAAGTTAATAATTTATTCGCTTAATATTAAGGCATCCGCATAAGAAAGGAATTTTATGGAATATACGCGTTTACGAACCTAAATAAAAACCAATTCAAACAATGTAAACTGGAATAACATGTTGAAATGCTTATATTTAATTTTAAATGCAGTAATTCTGTAGGAAATATTATGTTTATTGGAGTCTATCAATATAAGCTGAGAGAGAAGGGCCTGCATAAATAATAATCAAAACGGAAAAATATAGAGATGGCGGAATGTGAGAGGAAAGAACATCACACGGTTTAAGTAGACATATACTAAGTGAATTAAGATCGCTAACTATCGTTGAGGATGAGGTGAAATTCTCTATGGAACCGCTTCTGAGAAATATCATTTGAGTGGACGGTAGTTTCCACGAAGGCGATCCAGTCTTATGGGCTGATTTTTATTAATATATGACATTTTCTAACGTCTTATGGTCATCCAAGCGATACTAGGTTGAGCTCTAGCATCACAAACTAACTTTCTATTGTCGGCATTTCCTCTCTTGGATGATCATTTTCTAGACTTAATTTTAATTACTAAGGATAAAAAACGGCCAAAACTATCACACCTAGACCAGCCGTTGAATCTTATGGCCAAGAGCAGGATCTTCTGGAGAAGCTCTAGGAAGAACGTGAGTTTGGGCCTCATAGGAAAAACGAAGACGAGAAAAATTTAGGATAAGATTCATAAATTGGGATAGATCTTTTACTACACATAAGCATACATAAGCTACAAAAACGTTTCGCAATACATTCTAATATACACACACACTATAGCTGGAATCATCAACATGGCTATTAAGCCGATTTAAAGGATTGGTCTTGCATTAGGAGTCACCAAGTCCTGAAAAAAGGACCTTGAGTAGACAAATAGACTTAAAAACACGATAATAAAGAACAATATGAACCATTAGGTGAGAGCAAAGCTTAACGTAATACTTTTATATACCAGTCAAATTTAAAAAAACTTCTCTGAGATAAGAAATCTAATAAAGAAGACTTATTTATCAAATAGTCACCCAAGACTACTACAGAGCCTTCATGTTGTACCGGCCGTAGCTATAAACACTGAGAGAAATTCGGTGTTATTGATGCAAAAACTGTCATCAGTTCTGATATATCGGTGCCATACAAAATAGTAGAGCGCAAAGAATCATATGTCTTTAATTGAAAAACATAAAATATACACCAATCTTTGAACAGCCTACTAAGGTCGAATAAGTCTTCTTTCAAAACAACAGCCACAATAGAGAGAGTTTGTTTAAATAGATGATTAAATAAAATAAAAAAGCAATAAGGGTACCTTAAACTTTATAGAATCTATTTTACATAATATAACTTCTTTGAAACTTATTAAATATTATAAGAAATGCCACATACTAAAAATATTCCTTACTATACTTATTTTATAATAGAAACAAACAATATAAACAGTTATATTATATAATATATATAATAACTATATATATTATTATAGTACAACGAATAACCTAGCAAGAGTAAAAAAATGAAAGTCCTTAAATTCATTACAATTAAACTGAAAAATCTATATAATAAGTTCTATATTATAATTATAATTATATTATATTATTATTATTATATTTAATTATTATTTATATATATTATTATTATTATATATATTATTATTAATTATTATTATATTATATTTATAATTATTTATATAATTATTATCATATAATAATTTAATTATAATTATATTATTTATATATATTATATTATATTTATTATTAGAATATATAATATTTATTATTTATTAATTCAATAATTTAATTTTCATGAGTATTACATTATTAGCCGCAAGTCATTCTTGATCTGTAGAACATGCATATATAAATTTTATTTTTTCAATAATAATTAATTATAGGACTAGTTAATTATATTTACCTTAATACAAACGATTTACCCTATCCCTAATATTTATAGTTTTTAGTTATGAGTTTAGTTGTTTTGATTGTTGTATTTTTGAGTATGTTATGTATATTATGTATGAGTATACGTATAGTTTATATATATTATATTAGTATTGATATTGTTGTTGTTGTTTGTTGTTGTTGATGCTGTTGTAGTATTTAGTTGTTTTAGTTGTGTTAATATAGTTATTATTAATTAATAAATTAAAATGTTATATAAATATTTTATTTTATATTATTAATTATTATTGTTTATTTATAATTAATATATCATTAGGATATTCATTTAGCAACGTTTATTTTATTTTTTTTATTTTATTTTATTTTTTATTTGTTTTTTCTATTATTAATATTTAATTTATTTTATTTATATTATTAATATAACTATTCTTATAAATGTAATTGGCTTTCTAACCATCATTTATATTAAATTATAATATATATTTTTAATATTTATTAAATTATTATTAATATTAATTTATTATTACTGGAGATATATAATTGTATATATAATAAATTATATATTTATTATGATTTTATTATATTATTTTAATTATTTATTATATTATTAATATTATATATAATTAATATTATATTAATTATATTAATTATTATATAGTATATAATGTATATTATTAATTTAATAATATTATTATAATCTTATATATTCATTCTAATTATTAATATTTACAATGAAAAATCCAAGACTTCATTTATTCTATCAATTTCTACTGGAGGTACATGAGCGATTTAATCGTTATAGTGAAGCTGAGGAATGTCTGCTAATTTTTTTTAGTCCTTCATAAGCGCAGTCACTGCATAATTTAAAGCGACATTCCCTTAAGTAATTTACCTTATGTGATTACTCCTTTCACAAAATTTATATCTCTATATTATCGATAATTTTATTTCCAAGTGTCAAAGAATCATTGCAGGGTCAGTACCTGAAATACCAACATGGGTTGGAGGGAAATTAATTTCATTTATGGTTTGTGCCCGGGGTCCCACACTAGCCAGTTGGGATTCACTTATTATGGATGGACCTGAAGAGTTAGGGAAAAATTACTTTCATTTTCATTATGAAAGTTTGTATTATTCAACACAGTTTTATTTTCTAAGCAGTGCATTTATTATATATATATTTGTAACTAAACACTTTTCATCTCGCAGTGATATTTAATCTAATATTGCACGCATTAATCATTATTTCTTCCGAGAAAACTGAATTTTATTATATTTGTTCCTATCTACTTTCTTTTTTTAGCTCGCCTCCGCAGAAATCCTTTAAACCTTACAATTCTCTCTTATAATAGCTTTTTCACGTGAGACAAACTTTCTACCCCTAGTATATAGTCAATTTTAAATAAAAATGGCAACAGCTACGCGTTATTACAGACACATTTGAAATGCGCAAAATAGATAGTACTATAGAGCACAAATGTATTTTTTAATCATTCTTTGGTAAATTTGTCCTATTTTTCTCAAAAAGTACTCGCAGAGACAAAAATTCATTTTCGGCGTCAAAAACCTACGTCAGTCTCTTTCTAAACCCACCAACAGTCCTCTTATAGAATCCTCCATGAGTCCAATACATCGTACTAAATCCGTAACTACTTAGAGTGCTGCCCCTTTGTAGGAGTTATTAAAGAGCCAGGTCGTAGACATTTGTTATCTTGTAACTAGGACCTGCTAGGTAGGATCTGCGAGGTCCGAAGATAGGTTTGCGCCTTTTACTGCGGTCATAACATATATAATAGGATGGTATTATTATCGAGAAACAACATAATGGGGGTATAGCTACTTTGAGAGTTACTGTCTCAGGTCTCAAGACCAGATACGACGATCGGTAGTTCACTAGAGATAATTGTCTGCGGAGGATGATGAGAATATTATCTATGACCTTGCTCTTTCGTCTGTGTCACCAAAGTAGATCCCACGAAAAAATGTCTATTTAATTATTAACGCATTCCAGCAACGACACTAATATTTTCCTCACACTAAACTGATATAAATATACTAGTACTAGAAATAAAAAACTATTCTATTTAGGGAGGGATGGATGAAAGGGGTGGTGGAAGGCGCTCTCTAAAGAGAGGGGCTATTATTCGTCATAGCTCACAGACCGTTTCATCATCAAATTTTTGAGTGAAATTCAATACGATATAGCTTAATTCAATGTAATACTCGAGAGAGGAGGATTCTTAATAGATGTTAGAATATATTAATAAAATATTTAGTAACATTTAAACAAATATGAGTCTAGTATTTTAGATATTATAAATTAAAAGGAATTCTCACATATTTACTACATAATATATTATATATCTGATGAATAATGAAAGTTATTACGAGATTCAAGTGTGTTGTAAGGTGGATATCGTTATATCATGGTTATGGAATTTAAAGAGAGGATTGTAGAAATATAAGAAATAGACTATAGAATTAGTGTACACTAAATGTCAATAAGATTCATCCAAAGTCCTAATATACAAGTAGATTCAAGTGCATAGAGGGCACTTCATTCAACTAGGTTCTTAGTTTAATTGTTATCATCAAAATTTATCATTAATGGGTGCAGTTAAACAAATGTAAGGTAAGTGATTAAGAGTTTTCGTTATTTTTAAGATTCCCTCAACCAGGAGTTATATAAGAAGTGCAACCATGGCATACTATCATCTGGCATAGATTTGACATAGTATATTTCCGGTCCACATTCTTTCCGAGCCCTCACCTTCCAAATATTGACGCCACTACCTCTCTCTCTCACTTTTCAGGCGGCAGAAACTGGAAAAGAGTATCCGCTAAAGGAATGTAGTCTAAGTATTGACATATCTAAGGAGTAATATCCTAGACATATACATTTGTATAAATGGACACTCTTTCCTGCGATGTTGAGAGAGTGAAACTGCTTAGAGAGGAATATTTTTAACTTTTGGCAAATAGAAAATACTTTAAAAAGTAATAAAAAATTGTTTGATTACATCTTACGAAAACACACAGCTATGTGTATTTTAAATAAATAATTAGTTTTATAAAAATATATACAATTAATGAAATGTTAGTGAATTTTCTATTATATAATAGAGTTATTGAGATGATAACCCTAAGAAAAAAGAATATAATTATATGAGGTATGAATATAGTAGCAATAATTTATGAAAATTAAGCAGGAAAAAACATGCTAAATTAGTTTTTTACTCAAGAATAGTTTAATTGCAGTATATTAAAGATATACTTGGAGCATATAAATATATATAATAATATATTACGCATATTTGTTTATTATAAGATTATGATCTTTGTAATGTAAAGTAAATTATCTGTGCATATAAAAATTATAGTCATCATTATCTCACGTAGTATGTAGATTGGAGGATACAATTAGATATTGAGATCATTCATATCAAATAAAAAAGACTTAAATATGCTATGACAGAAGGTGAGTCAAAAAACTTATAAAGAATAAACACTAATGGTATAGCAATTTCTGGGTTTGGGAGGGTAAGAGCTATGGGGAGACTACGTTAATCAGCTTAACCTAATTAACAAAATTATACATGTCAAATATAAGAAGTTTCACAATTTAAATGGCCCATTTTAATCTCAAATGGATTGGACCAACCTGGATTACTTATTCATGCTTTCTTTGATTAATAAAGAAAGGCGATTTCCAGAGCGGACATAGTACAACCAAAGGGTTAAGGAAATTTGAATATTTAATATATATTTATATGATAAACTTTTCCGACAAGAACAAATTCTTCTAATTTAATACTCTCATAGAATGACAGACACATATAAATTATCACTCGCTGAGACAACGTAATTTTTAAATGATTCTCTAACAATATAATACCAGTATTTTTAATTTGCTCAGTTGACGGAGACTAAGTTGTTGAGACATAATTATATTATAATATATTTGAGTAAATTATAAGTATATATGAGCAATATTTGAGTTTATCTAATTTTGAGAATTTATAATAAGTAAAATCATTATTCTATATTATATTACTAATAAATTATAAGTATTATAATATTTAGCATTATTTTTTATTGTATTATTTATTAATAATGGAGATTGAGTCCACAGGAATGGTTTGAGAAGATTATATCTATTTACATTATCTATATGCAACTTCATTTATAAAAATTGAGATTATTAGCAATTAAGGAGTAATATTTGGCATGGTTTGGATATACATATTTACTTGGAAGATATATTTTAGACATCAATAATTTGAGGCGGTTTTTATACGTATTAGATGACTATATATAATGAATGAGCAAACATATATAGCATATTTATTATTCTCTTATAATAATGCTATTTTAATAGACACTGTTCTTCTGTAAAAATTAAAAAAAAAATTTCATCACTAAAAAAATTATTAGTTTTATTATTATTATATATTCTAATTATATTTATGTTGTAGAACTCATTATTGTATTAATATAATATTAGTTCTCATTCATATTAGAGTGAATTAGTCTTTAATGATGGTATTATTGCTTAATTAATACGTATTATGTTATTTTATTAGTGTTTTAGTATTTAAAATCATTCTATGATTATTATTTAGACATATTATTATATTATGATTCTTTCATTTTATAGTTTATTCTTATTTTAATCTGCAAGGTCATTGTGTTACGTGTATTATGTATTTATAATTAAAAATTATATTTATTTACATTTTTTAAAACCTCTACCTATTATTATACTTTTATTTGAATATGGATTTAGGATACTTAACTTATTATTATCATTTATCACTTTAAATATGTATGATTTTTTTGTTTTATTTATAAATATATTTATTATTTATTATGTCACACAATGAATTGTGGAAAGTCTTTATGTTTAGTAATATTCATTTCATATTTTATTATTCATTATAGAGGTAATTTAATTATATATATTTATATTTTGATTATTATTCATATTAGCTATACAATTACTAGTTAAATTCATTTGCTATGGAAGCTATTTCCAATCTCACCTTTAACTTGAATTTATCTCCCATTTGTTAATTTTATTATTATAATATTATTTATACTGATTCAGTGTATTTACTATTTATATTTAATTAATTTCTTTTATAGACATTAGTAGGCTCTGTATCCTTAAATTGCAACGGTTATTCAAAAAAGTATTTGTTCTATATAATATTATATAAGCATTTATATAATATTAGAGTCAACCTGCCATATCTATATTATTATTTTTTATTTATATAGTTGATTTCAACAGTCATTTCCAAAACATTATAAAAAAAAAAATCACGATATTTTTTTAGAGAGAGAGAGTAATAAAAATATATAAAATAAATATTATAGGCAAATTATAAAATAAATGAACAAAATATAAGATAGGCGAAATATTCTAACGGGAATAAATGCGTTCAGCCTACAAAAGGTAATAATAAAAAATAAAAATAACTTTCATATTAACCTACATATACCGGTAGATAGTATATAGGAAAATAATAAGAATGGTAATATAGAGTTTGAGGTCTTCACTGATTTTATTATTTTAGGAGATAATTTGAGATAGGATTTTTATTCTGAAAACATGGAATTTCACAGGACAATTTTCCTTCCTTTAAATATCGGATCAGAAGTATTTTGGTAGGGCTATAAGGGGAGGACATGGGAAACAAAAACCCCTCAAATAAAAGAAGAAGACGCACTAAATGCAGCAGTTATTCCCTTTTAATACGCGAGACACAGGAAATAATAGACGTCACATTACACAAAGAGAAAATCAAATAAAGACACCATAAATTATAATGTTTAAAGGTTATGTAAACACTATCCGGTGTTAATATGAAAAATTCATTATGAAATAGAAATTTTATTATAATATCTTAGCTGGCAATACTTATTAAATAAATTATTAGGATAATAATATATATATTAATATATTATAATTATATATATTAAATTATATAATTATGAAATATATATATTATAATTATATTATAATATATATTAATATTAATATAATATATATGATATTATAATTAATATATTATAATATATATATTATATATTTATAAATATTTATATTTATAAATATATTTAATAATATATATACTATAGTATTTAGATTAATATTATGAGGTATATCCTAAACACTCACACTATCAGACCTTAATTATGAAAATAAATATTCATATATATAAAATATATAATATATTATATTAATATATATATATATATATATATTATAATATTATAATATATATTAATAATATATTAATATATTATATATATATATTAATCAATATATATATATAATATTAATATTATATATATTAATATTATATATATATTCAGTGGGCGAGCTACTCGAGTGGATCAAAAATTCTGGGTACAAGCATTAGCAAATTAAAATTTTAATATTTTATTATATATCTAATATATATAATATAAATATTCTTAATAAAATATCTATATAAATATAATATTATTAATATATTATTAATATCTACATTATATATATTATATAATATTATATAATATATATATATAAATAAATATATCAAGTGTAATATATTATATATATTTAATAATTATATATATTATAATATATTTTATATATATATATAATAAATATAAATTAGTGTTAATATAAACTAGAAATTTTTCAAAGTTTCGCGCATGATATTATGGGTAATGATTTTATTTATATACTCTGACCTTTAAAAACTTACCCGCCAATTTGAGCCCCTTATTACATCTAATTAAACAATGGTATATTATAGCAACATATTACGTTCTAATTTTAATAACAAACACGAAACATACACAACGTCCCAAGTTACTTACAGTATAAAGAATTCTAGTAATTAGTTAGCTTAGTTTGCAAGAGAAATTTATAAAAAAATTAAGACATTAAATATACTACATACTTTTAATAGATATTTAATTACCAACAAAATATGATGAACGGTATTTATCTATAAATAACCGTTCGGTAAAATATTGATTTAAAATGAAAGATACCATATTTATGAGCCCACAAAACACTATTCTATAAATCCATGTTGTTTTGTGATTATGTTGCTGCGGCTGCTAATTGTGTAATACATAATACCCTTCGTTATATTTCCCAATCGTATAGTTTGATAGTCGGTTTCAGTAATTTTATCATTGCTTTTAATGCATAAGAGTGTGGTAATTATTTAATATAGATAGTATAGATACATAGTAATGGTAGGTTAACTTCCATATGTTCTTTTAATGTTTGATATTAGGAATCTAAATGTATGCCTTCCTTTAGATAATGGTTAGTCGATTTATAATATTACAAGTTTTAATGTCAGTCATTTCATACTATTATACACACATATACTTTACATGAAGTTTGCACTCCTTTACACATATGGCGGTACGATAGACCACATAGGAAAAGTGTGATGTTTGATAATACCACATGGTTATTTATAATGAAAATCACAACATGTAAAAATAGCCTGATATTTATTACACGAATCCAATTTAATACCAAACAGAATTTACTCATAGACCTAAATATACAGAATCAATATACTCTAAAGTAAAGAAATAAAATCAAATTTTTTACCCAAGATTATAGATTAAAGTGATTCAGGAAAATTCTGACCACAGTTTACATATATTTAAATAATTGATAGCATATAACTTTTTTCCATATGGTCACCATCCCCAATTCATTCCCACTAATAACAAAAAATACACATGTAACGGATGCAAATTTTGTAGAGCTATACGACATAAAGGGTCCGACACGACGTACATCAGCCTAACTGAGAGCCTTATCACATCGCGAGTGGCTACAAAATCACTCACAATTATTTTTTATCCAATATCCACTACACATTAATGTTTCGAATATTGGGTTCGAGCCCACGGTGTTTGCATATCTCTTCAGCCTTAAACCTACACTTCTTTATAGTATATAAATAAGAGATAATGTTTGGATAATGATGGTAAGTAGTATTTTTTATTCTTGGAGATAGAAGGTTTTTTATTATATTTGTAGAGATGTTGATCAAATATAAACAAACGGACCAGGCTACTAAAGGAACCCTTAATCTGTACACTTGTTATCTTTCGACGCTGACAATTTAAATGCTAATAGCATCAGAAGAAAGGGTTTATATTTAAATACATCAAGATTAAACTATTATTCACTATAACTTAGGATAACGTTAATAATTTAATAAAAATAAGGGGAATTTCAGAGAATTAAAATTGAGTAGCGGACTCAACAAGGTCGCCTTTGAAACGAGAAATATTTAATATATAATAATATAATATATTAATATATATATAATATATATATATTAAATATATATATATATAATATTATTATATTAAATTAATATATAATATATATATTAATATATATAATTATATAATATATAATATTATATATATATATTAAATAATATT
>JABUQX010085473.1:0-2500 GCA_015478945.1 Trachelipus rathkii
TCCTGTTTCTTTCTATTTTGAGTTCACTATTACCTACTATTCTTCCTATTCTGTTTCGTAAGTTGTTCCGTTCATCCTTCGATTGAAGGTGATTGGTATATGGATGTTTTAGACTGTATGACTTATGACAATCTGTTTATATCTTTTTCTTTTTTAGGGATTCTTTTTGAGGTGTTTTTTGAGGTTTGACGAAGGGATTTTGGATTTTTTGCAGTTGAAATTATTTATTATTTTTATAAATGACTTCAAGCAAAAAAACTTAACTTTAACGATCAGTGGTTGGACGTTAAACTGAACCTTGGTTCATTTCTGTTCACATTACAATGTCTCATACTTAATATTATGGAAAGATTTCTTAAGTTCAGTAAAATGCCTGCTACAACCAACAACTAAGCTTTGCATTAGATTTTACATGACAAACTTAGACCAGACTGTGGAAATAAATGACAGAAAGATATTCAGAAAGATATCCTCTGAAGTACAAGCCTGTCCAATGGCTCTCTCTCATCATTGGATCCTAGTATAGTTTTCCATCAGCCAGAACAAGGGAAACAAAGATTTGATTTAATGCTATTTGTGCATAATAACTGAATCACAATTCTGTTGTGAAAGAAAAGCACTATATTCTACTTTGCAGTGAAGCTCATTCACCCTTGATTAAAAATTCAAATATTTTTAATATGATGATTGTCCTTCTAAGAGACTTGATGAGTTTTTTTTTCTTCTATAGCACCTATGCGGAATGGTGGCAAATTATTAAATTAGGACTGATATTTTCACCTGGAAATGCGACAGTGGAAGGAGGTTTTCTATAAATTAAGCCATTTTAGTGGAGAATCTGAAAGAACATAGTCTGATTTCTCAAGGGACAGTGCACAATTCTATAAGATCTGCAGAGGAAGACATTCAGTAGTTCTCATAAAAATGTTTGACAGAGCTGCCCATGAAGATGAAGGGCATACTCGGTCAAACAGAAAGAAAAGAGATAAAAGGTTGAAAAAGAATAATATCCATACAGATCAATAAACTTTGAAAGGCAGAAGATCTTTAAACTGAAGGCTTTAGCAGAAAACCATATAAAATCAAAATTAAATGTGAAAGGAGAAAAAAGTTAATCTAATCTCTATTTAGACTTTTGTGATTACAGGACACTATTCACACCTAGGCTATTAATGTAGCTTTAATTTATTTTGTGCTTATATAAATAAAACTGTTTCTTTTGAAAAAATAAAAAAAGAGTGCTTTGGACGGCTAGGGAAGGTATAGGCTTATTACTAAAAAAAAATATTTTTAAATTCATCATGATGAACAATTTCTAAATGATTTTCAATAATTTGTGTATGTTTAGGTAAATATGTTTCCGCAATGTATTAATAGATATTTTATATAAAAATAGCAGACACCTTTGGTTAGGAAGAATTTGCAGATTTGAGTGGAAAGTCAAATCAGTTCAAAATTTTAGTGTGAACCTGATATGGATAGGGGTGAATGGCGGGGTTTGTGAGGGGGTGGGTTGTGTTCCCACCTACAGGCTGAGGATGAACCCTAAGCTCTAGGAATTGGATTTTTGTTGACAAGTTTTCACTGGTAGGTAGAGGGGCAAGTAAGGCTTGAGCTTTTTATAGACTTGTGTAATATTCTTCTCTACTACTATACTTTTCTTTTCCAGTGCATGTTACGCACCTTTTTAGTCTTGGGGAAAAGGAAAGATGATTATATATATATATATATATATATATATATATATATATATATATATATATATATATATATATATCTCTCTCTCTATATATATATATATATATATATATATATATATATATATGTATATATATATATTCTTCTTTCTTTCTTCTTCATCTTTGCCCCAAGATTGGGGTGGGTGCTATTGCAAGCATCGGAAAGAAAACGTGGAAGAGCTATGACAAACGTCGAAAGAAAGCCCAGCCTTACCGCCTTCTTTATACCTATTAGTGAGGCTCGTCTGAGCAGAAAATCCACCCTAGAGCATCATGGGACCGCAACGGACCCTCACTATGGGAAATCGTCAATGTAAGGGTTTGTCCCCTGGCCCAGGTGGGCTGGCCATACTTATACAAGCACGCAATTCTCTCCTATCATACCTTTGTTCCTCGCCTCTGCCAGCCAATTTCTCTCCTTCAGACGTTCAGTTACTGAGCTCAATCCACTTTCACTCTTCGGTCTCAGGTGGTTCTAACTACTCACCACTATACATCCATAGCAACCTACCTGTTCATTCTTTCCACATGATGACCATCTCAACATACTTTCATTTATTCTCTCATTGCCCCTTTCTTCACCACACCACACTCTCTCTAATACGTTCATTCCCTATTTTATCAATTCTTCTCACCTAGCACACCCTACAAGATTTGTCCCATCTGAACCACATTGAACTAGATCTGTATTATGCTTGTTCAGACCATGAGTGCTACCATACTATGCTACAGGTAACAACATACCCTCGTGCAGACCCTAA
>JABUQX010085473.1:7500-28503 GCA_015478945.1 Trachelipus rathkii
AAAATGCTTACTTATGCTTCCGTCCAGCATGTATTTTCAGTGAGAGAATGTTTAGCTAAGCTGGCAATATCTACTGCTAACAAAAGGAAGACTTTCATTTGAAAAATAATGATAGTCCTACATATTTGCACTATAATTTGAAAATCTTAAAACTTTGAAGATTAATTTCGCTAGATCTATTAAATTTATCCATTCATCAAAATTTTTAATAAATTAATACCCTCGCGTGTCCCGGTTCCAAATGAGACATGCAAGTCCGGGTTGGGTACTTTTTGACCCAACCCAAATTTACCACAAATTTATTACTTTCTAACTTTTTTGTTACAGGTTATGAAAATCAGTCCTTTTAGAGTGTTTCTAGTGAATTTTGTAAAATTATATTTAGTATTAATATTTTTAAATAATATTTCACATTTGACTGTTTTGTTTCTTAATTTTTTAATTTTTCTTCATAAAATGCTTAAAAAAAAAACTTCGGCGAAATTTATTTAAATTTGGCAGAATATATTCCTAGATATGTACTAAACTTTCAATAAAATAAATTTTCCAATAGATTTTCCATTGAATTTTTCGATGGTTACGCGCTAGTCCGGGTTGTTTTTTTTTTGTCCCAACCAATTTCTTTTTCAAATTCCTATTTCGAATTTTATCGTTTTTTTTTTAAACTTCGTTTTTCACATCTTCAACCCCTATTTGAGGAATACCTGGAAGGAGAAAAAAAATTATATAAAAAAAGTTTGAAATTTGCTTATATATATTTGGTTGGGTCAAAAATGACCCAACCCGGACACGCTTAGGTTAAATTAAATAAGTTTAGAGTAATTAACGACAAATTACGATTGAGAATATATTGTTTCATTAAATTTACTGTGAAGATTGCAAATTTAATTAAAATCTTTTAAGTTAAAGATAGGGTCCAATATTGGCTCGGGCTGAGCCCAATTTTCACCCCACCTAAAAATGGACATAAATTCTGAATATTCAGCCGATTTTGACTATAAACACCAAACTGTAGCTCTTTCTGCCCTCTAAAACGTAGTTTTCGGGTGTTTTTCGGTGTCTGTAGTCATTCTTTCAGAATTTTCAAATTTTCAAAACCTATGTTTTTGACATTTTTCGATTGAACTCCTACAATTTTTTCGAAATGACTTCAAACTTGAAATATGCATAGATTGGTCCATTACCTACAAAATGCACGTAGATTTTCGATTTTTGATATTTGTGCTCAGCAATATAAAAATTCCAAACCCACTTTTTTCGGTTTTTAAAATGAAAAATTGCGATATTTTTTCTACTTATGCGAACTGGATGAAATTTTCAGAGCATATGTAGTCGGGGGAGATACACATTTTTTACTTAAATAATTTCTTTGTATATACAGTAGTTTTGGTTTGTTCTTGGAACAAATTTTCCCCAATTTTCGGGATATTTTCAAAAATTTTCTTAAGAGAGTATACAAAAAAAAAAATAATCTAGAAGTAAAGTCGCATCTCGCTCAACTATACAAGCCCTGTAAATTGATGTTGATCGAACGAGTAGAAAAACAATATCAAAATTTCCCCAAAATTTTTTTTTAAAAACATAAAATTTTGATAGATATATATATATATATATATATATATATATATATATATATATATATATATATATATATATATATATATATATATATATATATATATATATATATATATATATATATATACATATATATATATATATATATATATATATATATATATATATATATATATATATATATATATATATATATATATATATATATATATATATATATATATCTAAATAAATATATATATTATTTTTTTCAGAATCATTGAGAGATGAGGCTGGAATATGAGCAAAGGAAACAGCAAAAATAGACTCCTAAAGGGTTCGAAATCTTTTCTGAGTTCTTTCTCGCCTGGCAGCTCCACCTGAAAGAGATCAAGGACCGAACGCTTAGACAGACCACGAAGCCACGTTATGATTTGCTAGCAATAGAGTCGTAACGGATGAGCGTTTTGATGATGACGATTTGGTATCATTATCAAGCCGTAATTTCAGAAAAAATCATCGAGTGAAAGCAGGAGGAAGAGGATGAAGAGAGGAAGAGGAAGAGGAAGAGGAAAATGAAAAATGAAGATCAAAGAAGACGACTTGGAATCAAATCGTGATGATACAAAAGTGAGAAGTGAAAGAAGATGAAAGGAAACGTTCTAAGAAAAAATTCAAGTGTAAATGTTTTCATATTTTTATTTGCTTAATAAATCATTTTAATTATATTTATGAAACTTCCAACATGTGTGTGATTTCATTTAATGAAAAAGATTATTTGTATAATTCCAGTGTTTATATATATATATGCACTGATTTTTAAGTAAAATTGTCATATATTTCTCGTAGACATTTGGACATTTAGTTATTAATGAAACCATATTCTAAATCATAATTGTTTTATTTTTGAAACATTTACCCAAGACTTGCGGGAAAACGTTTCGTTCTAAATCAGCAATGTATGGGCATTCAGCTATGCATGTAAGGAAAAAGGAGAAGGTAAATAAATACTTATAGTTTTAACATAAGATGGTTGATAAATCTTTTCCTAATTGTAAAATTGCATTTGTATATTTTTGGTGGAAACGCGATTTCGTCAGTCCAATGACAGACTCAAATTTTCAAATTTGTACTTTTGAAGAAAAAGGGTTTTAAATGTTCGGGCAAGGCATTGGAACAACAACGTGCGAATCCAACAGCGAACCTGTCGTGGCGGGGTTATAACTTTGCTAACACATTCGTGCTTTTGGCAGTGAATGACTTGATAGCCAATGATGTGTTGGCGTTGCACAAAAGTGAAAACATCAAATTTGCCTATTTGCGGGTTTGTCATTTGAATCGATGATATCTACTTTCAATTGTAGAGTTCCATCGAGTACAATTAATACAAATACCGTATTGAAAAGTCCTATAAACATTTAATGTACAATAATGATATCAACAAATTATTGGAATTTTTTTTTTATTGATTTTCGTACATTTTGTTTATAATTTGTTTTATGTTTATATTTTTGTTTATATATATATATATATAATATATATATACCGGTTTATATAATATAATATATTAATTTATATATATATAATATATATATATATAAATATATTATATTATATAATAATATATATATATATAATATATATATATATATATATATTATATATATATATATCCGTATAATATATATATAGTATATATATATATATATATATATATATATAAATCAATTATATATATTATATATATATATATATATATATATATATAGGGTATATATAGTATATATAATATAATATAACGTATATATAAGTATTATATATATTCATATAATAATATATACTATTATATATATATATAAATAAATAATATATTTATATTATACTAATATATATTATTATATATATATATATTAATATAATACTGTATAACGTAATAATATATATATCACAATTATATATATATATATAATATATAATAAATATAATACTATATATAACATATATATAATATAATATATACTATATTTTTTTTTACACAGTATGAAATATAAAAATATACTATATATATATATATTATATATATTATATTATTTATATATATATATATTATATATAATAATATATATATAATTTATATGATAATATATATATTATTATATCAATAAAATATTATATATATATATAATATACTATATATATAATATATATATATTAATATAGTATATAATTATATATAGATAGTATATATATATATATATATATATATATATATATATATATACACACACACACATTTGGTAAGCCCTTAAGTTCTTTCTTTTACTAAACAAATTCTAAGTTTCCAACTATACAACACATTTGGAACTAAAAAATTTCAAAACAAATAATATTTTTTAAAAAGAAGCACTGCATTATGCTGTTTAGGTCAATCAATGTGCAAAGCTCCTAACTATCTTAAACGTGTTTTACACGAACATAATCGTACAACCTGGGAAAATACTTGAGCAAAAAACAAGTAGAACAATACAACTAAGAAAGAAAATTTCAAATATATGGATCTCACTCTAATAACTCTCCAAGTTCTACTTCCAACTGTTTTCTTACACTCCTCTACCCAATCAGCAACTTGTGGGATATCTTCAGGCTTTTTAATGTCTTTCACTTTTTCTTTTATAGTATTGATAGTATCCATGACTTCCTTTGGCATGTCATTAGTGGAACCTAAGTCTAATTCTTGACTGTGAATTCCTGAAAGAGAAAAATAAATTATTTTACAAACTAAAAGATCCAAATTAGAATTAAAGGACTCCTAAGGTTTTTCATTAAAAAAAAAAAAATTAAAAGTAAAACTAACTCAAATTTAACAATTTCAATGTTTCCATAGAAAAATTCCACAAAATATAAAATTGCATATTAGACAGTTAATAAATGAAGGTTTGGTAGAAAGAAATTTCTTGGTTATATTTAAAGAGTATGGATTAGTAGACCGATTTTAACAAATATTTTTAAACATACCGGTAAAAAAAATTTTACTATTAAAATTATCTAAGAGGTTGCTAAGCGTATCTAAACTTGTTGCATTTACTACAAACAGAACTTTAAATAAGTTCACAGCCCCCATCCTCAGTTTGTTGCACTTAAGTATGTAAAAAATAGGCAACTTCTGATTCTCATATTTATTAAATGGTAAGGTACAAATACAAATTCATATTTCAATACAACCATCAAACTCTAAAAATCAAACAACTAAATGTAATAGCTTTTGAATTAA
Organism: Trachelipus rathkii; assembly: GCA_015478945.1. NCBI lineage: Eukaryota > Metazoa > Arthropoda > Malacostraca > Isopoda > Trachelipodidae > Trachelipus > Trachelipus rathkii. The sequence continues at coordinate 12,329 of JABUQX010085473.1, forward strand.
TAATTAACCTTAAGGTATAGATGAAAAAGTAATAGGATATCCCTTTGAGGTATGAGAAATATGCAAAAGATTTGCTCCTCACTAGGAGGAAGAGACCTTTGCTTAAATGACAAATGGTCACAGTTGATAGGCACTATTTTATTTTCTTTATGATGTATAACTCACGAGCCCTTTAAGAAATTTATGTATTAAGTCGTTATTAAATTTAACATTTAATAAAAGGACATAAATTATTTAGTTAAATAAAAAAGTAAATAGAATATTGTCTGATAATAGTGTCTAAGTTATATACCACTATAGTGGATATCAGATGTGGTGTGTCTGTTGCCATTCAGCAATATGTGTGATGTTTATACGAATTTGAAAACTCGGCTAACCATGATTTAAATGACAATGAAAATTAATTACATACCAGCAGATTAACCATTTTATAGGGATTTCATTTTCCTAGTTTGAATTTGTATAAACAGCTTTCAATAAAGAGTCTAGGGAAGAAATCAAGCATCAGTATTTTCTTGGTATCTGTACTCAGTATTAGAAATTTTTCTTAGTATCTGATTGTTTTTTATGTTTTTGCTTTTCAGATTATTTGAGATGGATGTTCGTATTCCCATCTATGCTTTTTTGTTTAGTTTTTATTTCTTTTGTGAAGTGTTCTTTTTATAGTGAGTTTTATTTTTTTAAGTGATTAACTTTAAATAGGCAAATAAAATAAGTTGAATAAGCTTAGTGTAGAAACTGAAAGAAAACTAAGTGTTAAAGGAAAAAGGCATTTAAGGAAAGGAGAGGACTTTATAAGGAATAAAGGAAAGGTAATCTTGACCTCATTAGCGCTTTACAGAAGAAAGAATAGATCAAAAAAGTAAACAGCAGGATGGTATCAAGGTATCATAGGTATCTTATTAGTAAAGTGAGTAATTAATTTTTCATTTAATTTGGGTTTTGGGATATAAAAATATACCATAATTGTGTTTCTTGTAGAAAACTGTGCACGGCTGAACGTAAGCAACTTATTTGTAATTTCTTGCTTTGTTTATTCTTTATTGCATTCATTGTAGCTATATTTTATTCTTATATATATGCTTGACTCTACTGCTTTAAATAAGATCTAAACTCAGTGGAGTCATCCAGCACAGTAAAGGACTTGTAAGTAGATATTTATTTTATTATCAACTGGTAGCAGAGCGTAGTTGCTCAGGCCAGTGGGATAGAGGTTTGTTTTTTTTTGCTTTTTTGTTTTGAGGTTAGTTTAAAGGAAGGATGAGTAAGGGAGAACCGTTAGGTGGTAGTGATAGTAGTGAGGGCAAGAGAGGGAGAAGGTTGTGTCCAAACTTTAGGGGTGATAGTAATGATTCAGAGGATTATGAGATGTGGAAAAAAAAAAAGAGTAGAATGGTGGTTAAAGTTGGATGGAAAATATTAAGTGTGCCCTGGATGGGAGGTGTTGATGAGTTTAGGAAGAAAAGCGTTTGAGTATGCATACAATATTGACTTAAGTAAAGAAGAAGGGGTACAAAAGATAACTAAATTGGATAAAAGATATGGGAAGAAGCAGAGAGATAGATATGATAGAATTTTGGAATACTTCTACATCAAGAGAGATGAAAGTGAGAGTGTGAGAGAATATGTAGGTAGGTATGAGTTAATAGTAGAACAATGAAAGTCAGTTTGAACCTGAGTACAAATGAACTTAATATATAGGGGTGTTTGATAATTTGAAAGTTAGGTGTTGGCCTAATGAAAAGGAAAGGGCATTTAACGATAATTTTAAGAAGGGGTTTAAAAAAGAGGGTCTGGTGGCATGATCTGGTAGATGAAAGAAATATGGGAAGGATGGTTCAGACTTCATATGCAATTTGGTTATCCAGGTAAGGATTTGACGAGGAATGCCTATAGGAATGAAATAAATGTGGATGATTGGAAATTAATAAGGAAGAGTCTGGAGAAAATAAGTGATGATTGTGATACCTGTATAAGGTATAAAAGGACATCTAGCAGACCATTGGTAAGGTTACCTTTAGCTAGTCAGTTTAATGAAGTTGTTGCTATGGATCCGAGTGAATTGCAGGGACAGAGGTTTTTGGTTATTATAGAATTGAGTCTCTGCATTAAGTTTATTCTGAACTTAGACAATGAAAAATAGTGATAAAGAATTTCAAAATGGACTGGATGTTTATGAAAATTCCTGAGTGATAAGGTCAAGAATTTCAAAATGAGGAAATGAAAGTGTTGTGTGAAAGGTTTGGTAAAAATCGGTAAAATTCAGTGGCCAACTGCGGCTGAGAGTCTGTGGAGCAAAGGAGAGTGCGAAAAAATGGTGGGTTTGTTAAAAAAAATCGATGAGAAAGATGAAGGAGGATGGACATTTTTTTTTTTTTTTTTATAGTTGTCACCACCACTCACGGGCAGAGCCCTATTCACGGAGGGGGTGTAGTAGCTTCAAATTCACCATTCTAGCGCAAATTACGATGCATATGGGCACAGACGCAGGCTTTAAGTGAAGTGGATATAAATTCAGCCGGAACTACAAGAAATTGGAAGGTAATTCCACAGATGATGTAGTGGGACAAGAAGGAAGCACAACACGCGAAACTAGCCTGGAAGCTTACAATGTCAACAACTCGGGCGCAAGATACAGCACCCTTTGCTACGAGGGCGTCGTAAAGGGTGTGTATGCGAGAGATAAGTTCCCTCGAGCACCTGCCGCCACGGTACTTATATGATAGAGATAAGCACCAACATCGTGCCGCCAAGAATAAAGGGTCCCAAGATGAATGATAAGTGCAGACAGTTTTTATATAGCCACTTTTATGCTTTGACTCGCCCTGTCAAAAGCCGGTGAAATCAGAGCACCCCCAGATATGAGAACAGTAACTGTCCAACATGGGCGGATGAGAGCCCTTGTATAGCTGAGTACCTTGAGTAAGATGGAAAAAAAGGTCTTGCGTCTAAACAGAACTCAGTTTTCTTGACGGGCGCCGAGCAACCGTTGTGATGTGGGTTTTCCAAGACATTTTTTTTGTTTCAAGTTAAGAGTGGAGTTTCAACACATTTAACAGGATGAGATGAGAGGAAGCGTCGAAAGAGATTAGAAAGTTATGGTTGTTATAAGAGAATGGGATTTGTAGAATTGGTTTTAAAGAATTGAAGTTCGAAGGTGAGACGACCACACTCGGAAATTCTATCCAGATCAGCGAGAATAGAATTGGAAAGATTAAGACGAGAGGCACTACTAAAAATAAAAGAGGGTGCAGAATTGAAATGAGTTGAAGAATGAAGGGTTGAGTCATCGGTATATGAGTGGATAGAGTTAGATGTGCAGGTGAGAAGATCATTAATAAAGTAGGATCAAAGACCGAACCCTGAGGACACCAATAATGACAGAAAAAGAGAAGTCAATCCATCAACCACAGGTGATATTTAGCGATTTGAAAGAAAGATAGACATAAGTAAGCAAAGAGGAGGAGGAAACCCAAAGGAGGGAAGCTTGGAGAGCAGTGACGCATGCTATACCCGGTCAAGGGAGAATGATAGGTTTATCTTGGTCAGTGTCAGCTAAAAATAGTTTGTTAGATAGGAATAGTTATTCGCCAAATCAGTTAGTTTTTGGGAGGAACATTCGATTACCAAATAATACGTCAGATGATAGGAGTATGGGTATTTAAGGAATGAGGCAGAAAAGATAAAGGAACAATTGGCAGGGTTATCAAAGGCCAGGGTAATTCATATACAACAAGAAGCAGAGGAGAAGATTAAAGAGCGATGAAAGGACAAATAAGGAAACACAAGTTGTAGTTAGCTGAACCAGGAGAAGAGGTTATTACAAAAGGGAAATAGATAAACAGTGGAGGGGACAGCAAAGGTGATTGGATGTGATGGAAAGACTGTGGTTGTGAAACATGGGGGGACCTTAAGAGATGTGGCTAGGATTCATAAAACAAGGCTGGAGGGGACACCTAAAGATAATGAAATAGGAAGAGAAAGAGATGCCTGAGAAAAGAGCAGTGTTAAGGATATTATCTATGATGATGAAGAACCTGAAATAGTACAAGTGGTTAGAAGTGAAAGAGGAAGAGAAAGCTGATAGTTCTGAGGAGGAAGAGGAAAAAGAAGAAATTGTGGAAGATATGATACCAAAAATAGGAATATGGAAAAAGTATAGATGTTCTAATAAAGACTGAAGAATGTATAGCTATCAGTGTTAAGTAGAGCAGGGAAGGCAAATAGTAAAAAGCGAAGTGATAGCTATAATATGCAGAATATGTTTAGTGGGGAGATGAAATGGATTGGTTTGAGAGACTGTAAGAATATCGAAAGTATAGAAGATGAAGCAGAAATTTGGTTTGGTAACAGAGACGATGAAATGATTCTTGAAGCTAAGTTGAAAGAAATAGAAAATTGGAAAGCAAATGATGTTTTTCATAACGTAAAAGAAAAAGGGCAAAAGCTGATTTCATTACGATGGGTGGTGACAGAAAATTTAAAAAATAATGAATTTATATGTAAGGATCGTTTAGTAGCGAGGGGTTTTGAAGAAGAGGGGTATGATTTAATAACTTGAGGCACCTACATGTTATCTTATCTTATAAAAATTATCTTATCTTTTTCAGTTGAAAGTATTCCTAATTTGGACCAACTTATCCAGAGTAGATAGTAAAAAGGATCCTATAACGAAAATTTATATATTGAAAAACGGATTGGATGTAAACTTAGTAGAAATAAAATTAAAATAGTCAACAAGAAAAAGAAAATGAAAGAAAATTAAAAGGGGTGTATTGATCCCTAAAAACCGTTTGTGAGCCAAGCGAATAGATGTCTCACTTTTTCTTTACTAAACTGAAATTCTTCTATCTAGGTCTCCTCAATGAACTCTTATTTTCTGCCTAGCCTACTCAGTCATTTTTATTTTTATTTTTTCTATCTGGAGCACTCTGTTTAATACTTGTACCCTTAGTCCTTGTCCTTCATACTGGTACTCGGTATTAGTAAAAATTTTGGTATCACTCAGTCCCTGATAGACTAAGAAATTGAACGAAAGCAATTTCAATTTTTATTTTCCTAATTACAACCTTTATTTTGTCTACATTTGACCTACTTTCCCACTTGATTGCGGTCATTTTGAAAATAAATATTTAGCAAAGGAGACCATAAACAGATAACGATATATAATAATATCTCTAAGCTATAAATTCACCAATATTATAAAAATTGACATTATAACAGTTTTGACTTCAAAGAGACACAAATTCATACTTAAGCTCATGCTATAATCCTTTAATAACATTTTCAATAATCATAAATATATTGAAATATATACTATTAGAAACAACAGTTTTCATGTTTTTAAAATTTACCCTTATTTTACCTTTAACCTATTTTGAAATGACAAAGATTTTTATTGAATTATTTTTAGATACAATAAGTTTTTTAAATTAGCTAAACCAGTTTAAAGATACATATTTATTCTAATTGCAAAAAGCTACTACAAGAGTAAAAATAAAATTAACTTATTTCTTACCAGAATTTATAATGCAATGAATGAACAAAAGATGAAATGTAAAAACTATGTATGACTGCATTGTTCTGAAAACAAAAAACAAAATATATATATTAAATATATATAATAATATTATATATTATTATTATATATATATATATATATAATTATATATATATATATATATATATTATATATATAGTATATAGTTATATATATGTTAATATATATATATTATATATATATATATAATATATAATAACATATATATATATATATATATAATATAGTATTATATATATTATATTATAATTATAAATATATATAATACAATATATATGTACTATATATAGTATATATAATTTATATAACGATAATATATATATTATATATATATAATATATAATATATTAACATATATATATATATATATAATATATATAATATAATAATATTATGACTATTATAAATATATATATATATATATATATATATATTATTATTATTATTATATTATATATCTCATTTCCTCCTATCCAAAAATTAGGGGTGAAGTGCGTAGCATATACCGGAGCAGAGTAGTGAAAGAAGAACATGACAAGTTGAAAAGAAAGCCCCCTTTACTGTCCCATTTATACCCCAAGTAAGAATTTATTGAGTTAGAGAATCGCACCCTAGAAGTTCATGAGACAGCAATGGATCCATCCCTGTGGGTTCTCTCACTGGGCAAAGCCGCAATACAATATCCCCTCACAAACCCCATCATTCACTCTGGACTGTATGTATGATACCCTTCTTCTCACCTCTATCCAAACTCACCTTCCTCTCCTAGGCACTCCTTTAATGGCTCAATTCACTTTTTCTTTAACCTCCCAGCTGGTCAATTCCCAGCACACTTATCACTATACACCCTCTTTACCAACTGACTATCATCCAACCTTTCCATATGACCAAATCTCAATGTTTTCCGATTTATTTCCTTACTTACGCTTTCTTCACCATGAACAATCCCTAATCGTTTCATATCTTATTTTTATATAATTCTTGTCAACCAACACACATCCCTAAAATTTTCCATCTGAGCACTTTGTATTTAAATCTTACCGGCTACTCTTATTCCAGATAAGTTACTAATATTCATTAGTACAGGATTAACAACATAACCTTCATTTGCAAAACCCTCAGCATGTGTCAAGGGACTTAGTCCCTTTACATCCCCAAGAATTTAATTGCAGCAAGCCCCTTCCTACCATACAACTATGCCTACTACACACTGCAATTGGATGCCATTAGTTTTTCAAACCAAATATATATCTATAGTATATAATATATATATATATATATATAATATCGCTTATATTAAGAATATATATTATATAATATAATATATAATATAAATTTTAGATATATATATAAATCTATATATATATATAAATATATGATATACGATTATATATTATATATATAATTATATATATTAATATATATATATATAATATTATATATATATATATATATATATTATATATATATTATTATATATATATAATATATGTATATCTATATATATATATAATATATAAATGTTTATACCTTCAAGAATAAATATATATATAAGACGATAATACTTATAGTTCCAGTACATTATATAGTATGCTATATAAATCATATATATATATATACTACTCATATTATATGCCATATTAATATAATAGTATATTAATATATATATTATATATATATTATAATAAATATAATAATATATATATATATATTATATATATAATATATACTAGTAATAATTAAGTCCAAAGTATTTAACTCAACTTGTCAGTTGCTCATCATCTAAAATGACTTACACTGAAAGGAAAAGACCCCTCTCCTCACTCACTAACTAATTTACTCTTATCTACATTTACTTCCAACCGCTCATTTTACATACCCTGCCAAACCCCCTACCAATCCTATCAAACCTTCAGATCACCACACATAAGACCAGAAATCATACATATCCCATGACAGCCGTGCAGGTCATCCCGTCTCGCATTTTAAAACCGTTCCCTGGCTTCCAACCGGCAAACCTTACAAGAACCATCAATATACAATTGAATCTAACGTGGAGACAACACGCATTCCTTGCTCCTTGGATATTAATATTAAGCCAATCAATCGTTTGACATCCTTTTCTTTACCTAGGTTCACTATCGTCATGCATAGTTTTGGATTCCATTCAGATCTAAATATAGCAACACTATATATCACTAACAACTGCCAGAGAGCTTCCATATTAATCCTGTCATACGCTTGTTCAAATCCATAAAAAGTAACATACTTTTTTTCTTATTTTTTGGTAATAATCTGCCACATTTCAAAGAAAAAATTTGATCCAAACATCCTCAACCAATCAGTTCTAAATTTGCCTTATCTTCACCATCAGTACCTCAGTCACTTGATCACTCTTCACATCAAAATCCTAGCACCTATCTTTCTGAATAGACAACTATAACAATCCCCCAATAAGTTTCTACCGTTCCCTTATCTCCTACTTATATAAGGTATTATTACTGCTTCTCCATCTCAGATTATACCTCCATAAACACTTTGCTACACATTCCAAAAAACCACTCAAATCACCAACTTGTATGCCATCTCTTGATACTTGTTACTTAGGTATTTCCATCTATGTCTGCAGATTTACAAATTCTGCTAGATTGTTCATAATTGAAACATCCAAAAAATAATTATTTTATCTTACCCATCAAAACCCACACACATTCACTTCACCCCTCCGTACTGTTAATATTTGCAGATTTTCGAAGTGTTTCCTTCACATTTCTCTCATGCAAATTGTGCATCACTTACAAAGCACATCCTATTTTCATTATTCTATGGCAGATCCCTTACTCCAATTCTTAACCTTTCGCGCTTCTTTCCAGAAAAGCTTGTATGACTTATAAGACTCCATTCATCCTTCTTCAAACTGTTCATTCCTTCATTTTCCCTTTTCGAAAAATATGAACTTAGTTTCTTCTTTTTCCTCTTAATAGATTCCAAACATTTTTTCTTTTGAACCGTCATCATTTGCATTTAAAGATGTAAAACTGTCACTTTTTTTTTTATTTTCTGAACTCGCACAAACTCTTATTCACCATTCAGGTCGTTGAAGCTATTCTTACTTGCATTACTTTAGCAATCATATACTTCTCATGCACTACTAAAAAGGCTTCCTTTACTTATGTTCAGATTGCTCAGTATTTCATCTTGTTCACATTCAAACTGATTTATTGCAAGCCATTCTTAATATTTCAAATATATACCTTGTTCAGCTTAACTTCTGCGACTCTTACTGTCTTCCCCTTCCTTCTTAACATCTTTCATCTCCTCAAGCCCACTGAGCTTAATCATACGTAAAACAACATAATGAGCCGATGAATCCATCCCCAGCCTCACATGATTTGACACTTCATCAAGAATCTCAACATCTTCATCCCGAAATCATTATATTCCTCTCACTTCGATCTCATCTTCTACTTACTCAATCTCGTATTACTTATGAATACTCCTGTGTTTGAGGAGAGTGTTACTTACACATATACCTCTTTCCACACAGAAATCAATCACCCCTACCATCTCATTTTCTCCTGTCACCCCAAATTTACTGTTATAGCCATCCCTTTCTGACCCTATCCCAACCATATAGTCCCAACACAATCACTCTAAGCTTACTTCACCCCAATCCGAACAAGTCATGCGATTCCCCGAGATAGTCGCACTCTCCCACAAAACACCTTAAGATGGCCATTTACACTACAGCAGTCTTACCCTTAATCAAACAAATTTAACCATTTAAGAATCTCTAGTACTCACATACCAAATTATCATTGATACAAAGAATGGAGCAATAATATTGGCTACAACTCTCTTCCCCTTTCTTCTTTTCAAGATTTTCCTCACCACGCAGATCCATTTTTCCCACCAGCACCATGATCTTCTCTATTTTCCTTTCACCTTTTGTTCAAAAAATTCACAGCGTTGTGAGCAATACAAAGTTATCTTTTAATTACATCCAGTCACTTCTCAAGCTTTATTGAACATTGTATTTCGTCTGACATTCCGAATGTACACAAATGAATCATACAATTTTAGAAAGAAAGTATGGTCGGCTACCAATCAGAACCATGTTGAGGCCTCCAATAGCATATCCTGTAGAGAAATAAGGGGTAGTGGCTCAGTCTCACCCAACTATATATAAGTATATATTATATATATACGATATAGTTATATATTATATATATATTATACAATACAATATTTATTAAAAATTTAGATACTGTATTACATATCTGTATCTTGCAACAATAAATTATAGATATTATATTATATTATATATATATTATATTAATAATTATATGTTGTTTGTAAAACATAACCCATTTACGCCTATTTGTGCAATAACTCTAAAGCTAATTGGCAATGTTAGATATTTTAATAATTTTTTCTAGACAAATTATGCAAAAAATTGAGTAAAATCTTTAATTGTTTCGTTTAAAATTTGAAAATATTAGACTCAGTATTTTTTTTTAAAGAAAACATATATCAATTAAAAAAAACATTGTAATTTTAAAAAAAAAAAAAACATCTCCCAAAACCCCCTCTAGAGCTGTAATATGATTCTAAGTATCCCATTTTTAATCTTTTTAGCAAGTTCAGTTAAAGATGAAAAAAAAAAAAAATAAATTAAACTAAAAAAAGACAAAAAATTAGCATTTTATATAAGTAAGAATAATAGATCTTAATGTTGAAGTGGAAGCGCGCTTGGAGCTGGTTAAGATGCAGATTTGTTGACAGTTTACATCCCAGACAACCTAGACCCTCCATCCTTGAATAATTTTTATTTACAGTCCCTACCACTCCTTGAATAGGTTTTAGGAGAATAACTTATCTTATTTCTCTTTTATAATTGCTCCAGATCTGCGAATTTGATATTAAGTCTGGTCAGCTGATCCTTGAAAGATTTTCCTGGTGCCAAGGTATACTGTCGATGCCCAAAGAATATATGTATTCTAAGTATCTCCAAATTTTGCCTATATCTTTAGGTTAGCAATAAATTTGCCTTTACTCCTTTTCTTTATCTTGCACTTCCGTGCTTTTCTTCGTATCTTTCAATGGGACCCTCAAGGGTGTCCCTTAAACTCATTTGGATTGTTGAAACCCTCAAAATGAGTTTCTAAGTAAACGAAAATATAATTAAAGGACCTTGATTTTGACTTATATACAATATAATCAAAATATAATGAAAATAAGCAAAAAGGTTATAAAAAAAAGGGAATAATCTATTTTATACTTCGACTCTAAAAATTGCAACTTATCAATCAAAAATATCTCAATGACACTCCCACAGCTGACATGAAGGAAAAACAACCTTACAGCATGTTGACAGAAGTTATAGCGCATATGGCATTTTCAATTAATTTGAAGGTGGGGTTTTTTTTCATGTACAACACCCCCTGTTTTTATTTTTTGAAGGTACAAGTTGATGGTATTTGTGTTTTCAGTAGGTCTTGCTCAAATCGACCAAAGGTGTTAAAATTAATGAGGCCCAACATAAATTTTAATTTGAATATTTATATCTAATTCCATAGATTTTTCTTGATGCGGCCTGCTGGAAATTCCAAAAAAATAAAGTCGAAAAATGAGCTCAAAAGCAAACTGAATTTTCTGAAAATTTTTCAAAAATTTCCAAAAAATTCAAAAAATCTGTTACATGCCACCATTTATAATATTTTTTTTTTCACTCATACTCGATGGGTTAATAGGGTCCATTCTCAATTTTTTTGGTTCTAAACTCATATAGTATTCTGAGATATGGCAGTAAGGTTTTCTTTTACATAAAAAGACAGGTGTTTTTTTTTTTTACATAACAGCACTATAATATATAGTATATAAGTATATATATATATAAATAATATATATATTATTATTATATAAATAATCTATTATATAATTATATATCTTATAAAATAGTTATATATAAACTGGATATATATATATATATAATATATAGCTATGAAGTACCTGATTTTGTCAAAATTTAGATTGCAATCTCTGACTGTTTTAATCTTTAGTATGGGGATCCTTAGATTATTAAATATAACTTATCAAATAAAACTTTAATACATTGATACATTAAGATATTATCATGTTTTATTAATATATTAAAAGTTTTATTTGGTTAGATTAAGTATGTGTATTTAATAATAAAGGGCATCTCCACACTATATATTATATATAATATATTAAATATATATATATATATATATATAATAGATATTATTATATAGTAGTATTATAATATATCGGTATATATATATATATTACAAAGAATAAGGAAAGTAAAAAAAAAATTAGATGAAATAAATGAATAGCTGAATAAAACTAAACTATGAAAGAGAGGCAGAAAGAATTGAAATTGTTTGAGAACAGATCCTGAAAAAGATAAATAAATTACTACAGATAATTTCTCTCAAGTGATATATTATATTAATTAATCATAATTCAAATACTTAATATTCTTAAGAAAATATATTCCTACATAATGAGACTTAACAAGGTTTTTTCATTAGTGTTAATAATCAGTTCAAATTTCTCAGCTTACCTTTATTTTTTTATTATACCGTAATAATTTTTAACCAATAAAAATTATAAGTAACTTAGTTTCAAATATGTCTTATACTTTTGAGTATTAAATGCAGAATTTAACAAATTCTGAAAAGGAAAATTATAATATATATATATATATGATATTTAAATAGAATAATATATAATATATATAAATAAATTAAAAAATATATATATATATATATATATATTATATATATATATATATATATATATATACCGGGTATAACATATATATATACTATATATATAATTATATATATAATATATAATATTATAATTTATATATATATTAAATATTATATATATATATAATTATTATAATATATATATATTTAAATATATATATATAACCGGTGTATATATATATATATATATATATAATTATATATATAAATAGTATAATATACTATATATATATTACCGTGTATTATATATATTTATAAGATATATTATTATATTAATTTATATATTATATATATATATATCTAAATAATATATTATCTTAAAATCTAACTTAATTATATTTGGAAGAGGACCCAGCAAAACTCTATGGAGGTGGCTGGAGAGGCTAGAGGCGGAGAATGAAAATTTAATTCCGGCTGGAGAAAGAGTTTGCCATAAATATATTATTATATATCTTAAAATCTATACTTAATATATATTAAATAATATTTATAATATATATTATATATATATATATATATATATATATTAGAAATACGGAGTTACTGTATACATAATATAATGTTAATAATATACTGTTATATGTCACTCGTGTTTATAATAATACTTAATTATATTTGGAAGAGAATTCTGTGAACAACGATAACCTATTGTTAAGATTATTTAATTGTGGTTTTCATATGTATGTTACAATTTATTCTTGAAAAGTTTATTTTGTGGTGTAAATAATATTTTCTGCCTGAATTAGTGTATAATTTGAAAAAAAGCGAGGAAATTTAAAAGTAGGGTTAACCGTGGAGAAGATAAAGCAAAACACTTCAATCAATTGAATTTCAAAGAGTAAAACAATATCATTAGATTTTATACAGTTGGATGTAAGAATTTTTTTATTAATTAATTGGGCATCTTCACACCACCTGTTCAATACACATTCAGATCTGGGGATTAGAAGTAGAGTAAAAGCTACTAAATAAAAATAAAAACAGATATGAGAAATGCACAAATATGAAGGTAAAGGATAGTGAATACATGAAGATGGGAAGCAAAAAGGAAATTATTTCGAATTCTTTAGTGTATTTTGATTAATCATTGGGAAAACTAGAAAATAAGCCTTAAGAGATATGACATTTTATAAGATAATTAGATGAAACAAGCAGATAAATCTCTCCACTAAAAACCGAGGATTTTTTAAGTGGGCTTAGCTAAATCAACCGCAAAGACAAAGATACAGAATTTAATAAAGTAGCTGAAGATGCATTATAATTGGTGCAAAGTTGGAAAGAGGTATATGGAAGAAAGAACTAATAGGAAGTTCTAATAATAGATATTGAGGCCAAGAAGGTTTTGGAAAGAGGAAATAAATGAAATCAAGGAACAAAGCAGTGAATAAGGGACGAACTAATTTTGGGAAAAGCAGCAGCTAATTATTATGTTTCTGAGTAAAGAAATACATAGAAGGGAAAATGAAAATAATTTATCCACCAGCAACATAACCAAAGACATACTTGCAACCCAACTTTCTTTTCTTCGCTTCGAAATCTTATTGATTTATCCACATGTCTTAGCAACATAACCAACAGACACACTCGCTTTCAGCAACCCGCAGGTAATAATAATTATTTTAAGAGTTATTGCTTAGTTGCTCTTATATATTATATATTATATATATAGTATATATATATATATATAATATATATATATCTTTTGTGTCTATATTATATATGATAATATTGCATATATATATATATATATATATATATATATATATATATATATCACCTCTGGTGTGTAAATGTTAGAAATCTACATATGATCTGACATCCTCCAAAGTTAGGAAAATCAAATTCTCATTCAGGACTACTTGACCCGATTCACAGAGTTTGAAGGTGGCAAAGTCAAAGGAATCGGGACAAAATAAAAGATGGAAGACCAGACTTTACCTGTTAAGTACAATTGGGAATGAGCATGGAGGTTAAGTCTTGGGTGAGAGGGCTGGACAGAAAAAGGATGAGACTGTCTGAATAGAAAATTAATTATTTTTTTACCGTATATTTCCAAGGGAAATCAGAGAAATACGACCGCAAGTCCAACCATTTACCAACAGTAAGTGCTAAAAAAGATTCATCGTGGACTACTCCAGCTGAAGACCTGAATAAATAGGGCTAAATACTAGGATTTGATGTTGAGGGGAGTAAAAAGGGAAGAAAGTTAAGAAAAAAAGTTCGAATCCAAGACTATCAGAGATTCGGGTAAATAGTTGAACTATTTTCTCAATATTAGATAGATAATTTGTAGGTGTGTTCACTGATTGTATCTTGAGAACTTTGGCGATGGTCAGCGTTAAAATTACATGGAATGATGAATTCAGAGTAGGGACCGACCGGGGCGGGAATTTTGCCGGGGCCGGGGCCGGGGCCGGGGCCGGGGCCGGGGTTAGCTAGATTAGAAATGTAAGTCAAAAACCTGAAGTCTTAACTTAGGATGAAAATTAAATATAATTTCAATTAATTAATAATTTTAATTATAAAAAAGGAATACATTTAATTAATTCAATTAAATAAATATTTTCGAAAGAAATTTTTAAAATAATTGTTTTCTAAAAATAAGTTGTTTAAATTATATATATATTAATATATATTATTATATATATATATATATATTATATATATTATATATATTATTAATATATTATATATTATTTATATATATATATATATATATATATATATTATATATATTTGCATATATATATTATATTAATATTATATATAATATTATTATATTTATATTAATATATTATATATATATATATATATATATATTAATATAATATATATATATATTAATATTATATATTAGTATATATATTATATTATTTAATTCAATTAAATAATAATTTTTGAAGAGATTTAATTATTCTAATTTTTTGAAGTATTTTCTTTAAATAATAAATACATTAATTTTTAACAAGTATATTTATTTCTTTCGATTTACGTTTGAATATCAAAATTTCGAATATTTTATCGTTAAAACTCGGAAAGTTATATTTGGCCTTAATTTTATTTGAGAATCATAGTATACCAAAAAAAAATTGATTTTATTCTAAGATTTTTTTTATTGCATAATTATACAAAGGAGTAATGAATTAAATATATTTTTTTTTATTTTGGGTTTGATTTTTAACCCTCTATTAATTTGTGTAAATTTAGCTTAGCCGGGTAGAAAACGGTTTTTTTCTGGATTTTTGGCGGGGGGGTCGGTTCTAATTCTGAGTAAGGGAAAAAGTGTGAATATGCTTTTTTGGATTTTAGAAAGTAAGTTTAGGATGAGTCAGTGAGTTGGAGATATAAATAAGCAGATGTAATTTTTTTTAGATTGGAAATTGGAGAATCATATTAGAAATGTGGAGTGGAAATGTTGGTTGCGCATAAATCATAATTCATTGGATGGAATGTGATAAGACGGAAAGGAAAAAAGAGGTTTGTAAGCAGTTAGAAGGTTTGATTAGAAGGTAAGTTTTGCATTGACCTATAGAACAAACAATAAATTTTATTTGGATTAATATAATCAAATGCCGCTGATATTTAATTTCAAAGCATGAAAAAGAATGGGACTTTGTTTTAATTAAATTGGAGTCTTAGATGGATTGTCATTTTGTAGAAAGACTTTAATTAGACCATAAAAATATAAAGTGATAGGCAATACAAAATTGGAAGATTAAAAATTATACTTTCAGTTTTCTAATAAACTTATTAGATAAGAGTGTTATGATGGTCACCAATGGCTCAAAATCTCAGTTGGCTAAGTGGGTTTA
>JABUQX010085474.1:0-23800 GCA_015478945.1 Trachelipus rathkii
GAAGGACATTTTACCCTCCTTGCATTCTCACAATCAGCCTTACACCCAACTTAAAACCGAACTCTTAAACCGTCTAGGAGAAACAGATGCTGAAAAAGTGAAAAAGCTTTTGACTGGTGGTTCTCTTGGTGATCGTTTGCCATCAGTTCTATTATCTGATATGCTCAATCTTCTCGACGGCCCTCCCGTAGGTAATTGTATACATATTGTACGCCATCTCTTCCTACAGAAACTTCCTACAGAGATGCAATTGCGCTTGCCACTGTACGATCTAATTGTTTCTGCAAGAACTCGCTACTATTGTTTGCGGAATAGAGTTTGCAAAAGCGAAACCTATTTACGACAGTCAGAGCATACCTCACAAGTTTTCGCCATCACGGTTCCACCTGACAATAAAAACTTACACAGCCAGCGGCGCCTCTTCGCATTAATGAGTCAGTCCACGCAATTCGCCAACCGCCGGCCACAGAAATGCTTATATTGTGTCCCGCAACTTCAGGTGTTGCAGAACACTATCATGGATCTAACTAATAGAATGCGCGCATTGGAAATGCGAACCACTGTTCCTCCTCCTTCCCCTCCTTATCCTCAACAACAACATCCTTATCCTCAACAACAATATCCTCAACCTCAACAGTATCCTCATCCTCAGTCCTCTCATCATCCTTATTCCCAATCTCCTTCATATCCCCAGCCTCCCCCCAATGCTTCAAACACTTATTCTGCTTACAATTACGGTCATATCTCTCGCTCTCCAACTATGCAACGACGTTCATATCGTCGCTCACCTACTCCTTCGCGTCAATTCGCCTCTTCTCCTGTTACTTCTCAGGCTTTGGTTCAGTTTCCGTCACATAACCAGCAGGGTATTTGTAGAAATCATCAACGTTTTGGAGACCAAACTCGGTCATGTCTTAAGCCTTGTACATTCGGAATTTAAACTCCAAACACCACTCCTAAACACGCTCGGGGTGATTTCAAAAGCGTCAAACCTACTTTGTGTCTACGATCCCTCCACCAAACTATCTTACCTCGTAGATAGTGGGAGCTCAATCTCAGCTGTACCACGTTCCATCCTCGGGAAAACTCATGCTCCAGAAGCATCGGGCTTCTTACGCGCTGCCAACGGTACCACCATCAATACTTATGGTACCAAACGACTCCATTTAACGCTCTCGTTCCGTCGTGACTTTATATGGGACTTCACGATTGCCGACGTCACTTTACCAATAATAGGTGCCGACTTTCTCTCACACTTCAACCTTCTTGTTGACATGAACCACAACCGCATCATTGATTTTGAGACACATTTCTCATCCGCTTGTATCCGTGCTTCCGCTTCCATCAGTGGCATACATCTTTCTCCATCTAATAATATTTTTGAATCATTATTAATTACCGATTTTCCAGAGCTTCTCTCTCCAGTCTCCAAGTTCCCTCCTGTGAAACACAATGTTGTTCATCACATTGAAACTTACGGCAGACCTCCACATTCTCACGCTCGACGTCTTGCACCGGATAAACTCAAAGCGGCAAAGTTAGAGTTTGAATCTCTCTTAGAAAAGGGCATCATCCGACCTTCAAAGTCCGACTATGCCTCTCCCTTGCATATGGTACTCAAACCCAATGGAGATTACCGCCCAACCGGTGACTATCGCTGCCTAAATGCGATCACTCGCCCGGACCGTTATAATGTACCTCATTTACAGGATTTCACATCCCACCTCTCTGGTTGTACAATATTTTCAAAGATCGATTTAATTTCCGCATTTTTTCAAAATTCCCTGTGAACATCCGGACGACATTCATAAGACTGCAATAATCACTCCTTTCGGTCTTTACGAATATTTCTGCGAACGCCATTCCGTTTAAGAATGCAAGCTCAATCATTCAACGTCTTTCTAGACTACAGTCTTACAATGGTTTAACCCTTCGTCTTGCCACATAGACGACTTATGATTGCAAGTGCCTCTCCAGCAAGAACACACTTCGCACATTCAGGCACAGTTTTTTCCAGACTAAAGCGAATTTGTCTATGTGTCAAACTCTTCCAAATGTGAATTCGGAGTTTCATCCCTACCTTTCTCGGAACATCAATCTCTGCCCGACGGTATACGTCCTCTGAGGATCGTGTGGGCAGCCATTTTCGTGATTTCCGAACCTCAAAACAGCGTAACTTCGTCGTTTCTTGGCATGGTAAATTTTTACCATCGCTCAATTCCGTCCGCTGCAAAATTCTCCTTCCTTCCACGCACTTCTTAAGCATCCACGTAAAGGTTCTGCTGTTTCTGTCACTGTAGATTGGAACGAAGAAGCAACTAATGCCTCACCGCCATCAAAGAAGCCCTTGCTTCTTCCGTGTTACTAGTATTTCCATCCGACACAGCTCCGACTAGAATCAACACAGACGTTTCAGATTTCGCGGCAGGTGCCGTCCTACAACAATTTATTGATAACGAATGGCGTCCATTAGCTTTCTTTTCTAAAAAGTTCCAGCCGCCTGAAACAAGGTACAGCGCATTTGGTAGAGAACTTCTAGCAATATATCTAGCTATTAAGCACTTCCGCTATTTCATAGAAGGTCGGGAATTCCATGTCGTAACTGATCATTTACCCATCACGCATGCCATTAACAGCTTCACAGTTAAACAGTCCCACCTCGTGAAAGCCCGCACCTTGAATCTTATGTTGCATACAATTCACCACTGATATCCGCCATATAAAAGGAAAAACAACATTCCCTGCGATGCTTTAATCGCCGAATTAACGCAATACTCTCTTATCCTGACATCGAATTCGTCGGGGAGAGAAAATGTGGCTCGTCTGCAGCAATACTCGAAGAGATTGTTTTTCCTCCTGCTTCTTCTTACGACATTCAAACTGTAGAAATTTTTGGTTTTCCGCCTTTGTTATGCGACGTCTCTTCCGCACATCCTCGTCCAGTAGTACCAACCCCCATGCGCAGAAAGGTGTTTCACACCATTCACGACGTGTCGCACCCAGGGGTAAAAGGTAGTCAAGTCAAAATAGGCAAGCATTTCGTCTGGCCGTCCTTACTAAAGGATGTTAAACAGTGGACAACGCAGTGTCTCAACTGTCAAAAATCCAAAGTGCACAGGCACACGGTCGCTCCTCTTCAGCAATTTCTTCCCCCTGGTGAACGCTTTGACCAGGTGCATATTGATATAGTCGGCCCATTACCACCTTCAAATGGTTTCACACACATTTTAACGTGCATAGACCGATACACTCGATGGGTAGAAGCCATTTCCTTGCGTGAATACTTCAGCGAGACTATTGCTCAAGGCATTTTTGTAACAACTGGATAGCCAGTTTGTAACCGTCGACTGTGTCCCAAGAACCCAGGGGTAGGCAGTTTTGAGTCTCACCTTTGGAAGGACATCATGACTTTAATCGGTTCTAAGCGCCTTCGCTCTTGCAGCTACCATCCGCAAGCTCAGGGCCTCATAGAGAGGTTTCACCGGCAGCTAAAGCTTCTCTTATGGCCCATGGAACACCGGACAATTGGTCCGAAACTCTTCCCCTTGTCCTCCTCGGTATCCGAACTTCGTACAAAGAAGACCTCAAATGCTCGTCTGCTGAGCTCGTTTACGGCTCTACCATACGGATACCTGGTGAGTTTATACTTCCTTCTCCCAATAACTACGAACCAGCACACCTTCCTGGCACGCCTTCGTCAGTGTACTGAGGCATGGAAGCCATCTTTGCCACGTCATCCTCCCCGTCCAACCTACATGCCTGCGGATTTGGAGACATGCTCTCATGTATTAATTCGGCACGACTCACACCGTAGTCCGTTGCAAGCCCGCTATGACGGACCTTTCCTCTTATTAAAACGCTACAGAAAGTACTTCACATTACAGAAGGGGAGCAAAGTGGAGAATATCTCCGTGGATAGGATAAAACCGGCTTATTTCGACCATGATCCGCTTCATCCACTACTCCTTTTCTCCACTTCTGCACCCGCTCCATTACCTCTACTTCGCAAGAACAATACCGATTTTTAATGCCCATTCTGCCTTTTACATCAACTTGTTCTCCACCTGACCCTTTGCCAACTCCTTCAACTGTTGTCACTCCTTCGCCAGCTACTTCAGAGCCCCACGCTACGACATCTCCTGCTCCAATACCGATTCCTCCTCCGAATCCGGAACCTATTCCGACTCAAACCTTACCGTCTTGTCAACCTCGTTCCACATCGCGTTATGGACGACCTTTACGCCCAGTTGTCCGCTTTTCCCCTTGATTCCTCTCGACGCTCCGCCTGTTCGGAGGGAGCCATGTGCACATTGCCACTTCTTCTTTTTTCATTATGCCGTCCTCCTCTCACGTGACCAAAATCTGTTTGCTATTGGTCACGAGAACCGCCTTCATCGCCTCAAAAAGCATTTTAGAATCTCTCCTCTGAAATTTCCAAACCACTTGTATTATCAAGATTATTTGCAAAAGACATTTTACAATTTGTTTAGTTAGCATCACTGGCTACTTTTAACGTGCTCTTAGAATCTTCGGTGTAACCTTTGCCCTCGAATGGTACAAGATTTTGACCCCCAAACGTGTTTTGGTTTTTCAACCTTCTTCGTCTTTGGTAAACGTAAAAATATATATATATATATTATATATATATATATATATATTATATATATATATATATATATATTATATATATATATATATATTTAATATATATATATATTATATATATAAGTATATGTAAGAGACGCAAGAATAAGAATCTAAAGTGTCCCATCAACCATAAAAATTAAGAATTAAGAATAATTTTAATAATAATATAATGTAATTAATGAATGTTAATTATATTAAAAAGCCGCATGGGCCTACTTAAACTGTCCCAGTCAACAACAATAATTAAATAATATATAATTAAAAAGCGCATTGGCCCTCTACAATGTCAACTACCATAATATAATTATTAAATAGCAATAATAATTCAGAAGCCGCATGGGCCCTATCTAGACTGTCCCAGTCAACCCATATAATAATAATCAAGAATAATTATTAAGAAGCTGCATGAAACCCTCTAGAATGTCCCAGTTAACCCATTATATATAAGAATAATACTTAAAGAAGCCGCATGGTGTTTTTAGACTGTCAAAAGTCAACAAAAAAAATTAATAGTTAAGAGCCGCATTGGCCCCTCTAGAATGTCCAATTCAACATAATAAATATAAATAAAAATAAATAACTTAAGCAGCAGCATGGGCCTTTTTAGACTGGTCTACTATTACCAAAATAATAATTAATAATAAAAATAATAATTTAAGAAGCCACATTACATTAATCACTCTAAAATGTCCAGTCAACTCAAAATAAATAACAATAATACTTTAAGAACCGCATGGTCCTTTTTAACTTTCCCATTAAACCAATAAGAAAATTAATAATTGAGAAGCGCATTGGCCTCTCGAGATGGTCCCAGTCAACCCAAAAAATTAGAATTAAGAAATAATTTTTATAAAATTAATTAATTAATGAATTGTATTTATAATTCAAGAAACCACATGGGCCTACCTAAACTGTTCCAGTCAACCAACAAAAATTAATAAATAAGAGTAATAATTCAGAAGCCGCATGGGCCCTATCTAGAGTGTCCCAGTTAACAATAAATTAAATAATTAAGAAAATAAATTATCTTAATTATTATGTTGAGCTGGACAGTCAATATAGGCCATGCGGCTTCTGAATTATTAATTATTTTTGTTGACTGGACATTCTAGAGGGGCCAATGCAGACTTCTTAATTATTATTCTTAATTGTTAATTATTTGTTGTTGACTGGGACAGTGTAAATAGGCCCATTGGTTTCTTAATTATAAATGCTATTAATTAATTACATTAATTAGACATTCTAGAAATTCTTAAATTTTATGGGTTGACTGGGAAATTCTAGAGGGGCCCAATGCAGCTTCTCAATTATTAATTTTATTGGTCGACTGGGACAGTCTAAAAAGGACCATGCGGTTTCTTAAGTATTATTCTATTTATTATGAGTTGGACTGGGACATTCTAGAGGATCCATGTGGCTTAATTATTATTTTTTAATTTATTAATTATTATTAGTTGCTGGGACAGTCTTGATAGGCCCATACGGCTTCTTAAGATTATTCTTTTTTTATTATTTATTGTGTGTTACTGGGATATTCTTGAGGGCCAATGCTGCTTTTTATTTTATTAATTTTTATTGGTTGACTGGGACAGTCTATAAAAGGACCAATGCGGCTTCTTGTATTATTCTTATTTATTATGGGGTTGACTGGGACATTCTAGACGAGGGGTCAATGCGTTCATTCTTTATTCTTTGAATAATAATAAAGAAGCTGCATTAACCTCTCTAGAATCTCCCAGGTCAACCAATAATAAATAATATAATACAAGAAGACGTATGGTCCTTTTTAGAACTGTCAAAGTCAACCAATTAAAAAATTAATAAGTTAAAGAAGCCACAATTGGCCCCTCTAAATGTCCAGTCAACCCATAATAAAGTAATAAATAAGAATAACACTTAAGAAGCAGCATACAGCCTATCTAGACTGTCCCAGTCAAACCAATAATAATATATATATATTAATATAAAAAAAATAAATAAACCGATGACCCCCTAGAATGTTCCAAGTCAATCATAAGTAAAATAAGAATAATATTTAAGAAGCAGCATGGTCTTTTTAGACTGTCCCAGTCAACCATAAAAATTAATAATTAAGAAGCCACATTGGCCCCTCTAAATGTCCCCCAGTCAACTGATAATAAAATCAAAATAATAAATATCTTATAATACTTAAGAAGCGCATGGGCCTATCTAAGCCTGTCCCAGTCAACCAATAATATTATTAATTAAAAATAATTTAAGTAATTGTATTATTAACCCCTCTAGAATGTCCAGTCAAAATAATAATAATTTAAGAATAATACTTAGAGCCGCATGGTCCTTTTTAGACTGTCCCAGTCAAACAATAAAAATTAATAATTAAGAGCCGCATTTGGCCCCTCTAGAATGTCCAGTCAAACCCATAAAAATAATAATAATATTTAGAAGCCGCATGGGCCTATCTAGACAACTTCACTCCTATTCTTATCCTCGAAGCCAAAAATCTACCTCTCGTTGCTTCAGTTGCGCCACCTCTTCAGCAATATCTGTCTTTTGTTAATAAGGGTGGGCTAAAAATTGTATATCAATATCCAAATCTGGCCTAACAATATCTATTATACGACAATTATACAAAAACGATATATCATAATTAGCTTTGCAATCTGGCATTAATTTTCAATTTTTAACCCTAGGCCCTAGCTCTGGGTTCAAAATCTTACAATGCAAACATATGAAACAGCTAGCACTATAAGAATGTTTACAGAGCTTAAAGGTTTACAGATGCAATAGTTGTTGAAATTGAAAAAATATATATTAAAACCCTCAATATATATATATTTTTATCTTAATATTTATTTCTCTTGAAGTTAAATTACTTAAATAGTACAAAATAAATAAAAAATAAAAAAATATAAAAAAATAAAAAAATCAAAAGAAATCAATAAAATCAAAAAAAATCATGATTTATAAAAAAATCAAGTAAAAAAATCAATTGATTTTATAAATTTGATTTTTTTCGTGCCATCCCTGGTTCTGATGGAGCACGTGGTTTTGGAATAAATAAAAAAAAAAAAAAAGTTTTTATTACAAATAATTGATCAACTATTGTGATGGAGTTTATCGATTTGGAAGAAATTAGATTTAAAGCTAATTTCATGAATGAAACATTCATAATCAAACGATCTACTACGCCGCCATCTTGTTTGTTTACATTTGTTCGTTAGCATTTTCCTTAAATTTGGTAAGCACGGGAAATAGCAACCTTACAGAATTTAGGAAATTCCTAACGTCGGTTGAGCATTTTCCTAAATTTGTGCTAAATTTGACAAAATAGAACGCAACTTTAGCATTTTCCTAAATTTCGTTAGCAAAGGTGCAAAATCGAAAACGCCTTTAGACAGGATATTCGCGAAACATTGCGCCACAGATCATATTTTATAATGGATAACTTTTAAAGGACAAAATAAGGGTAAAACTCCAGTATTTGATCTATATATTTTCTGAAAAAATTTTCTAAGTTCAAAAAAAATTTCTAAGTTCAGAAAAGTTAAGTTAAAGTATGACGTCACGCAAAATATAATTTGCAAGCAAACATTTTTAAGTTCGAAATAGCATTATTTTTTAAGTGATTTATTTCTGTGCCATGAAATTGATCGCAATCCCACGAATTTGGAGAGAGCCAACTGACAACTCCAGCAATTGCTTTTCCGTTTGGTGGACCCGTCCAAGCGTCGAGCTGGCAAAAATGCGCCTGCTATCACATATCCAGATCTTCCGTCATCCATTGGAGAAGTGTCACACTCTCCTGAGCTCCCTGTGGCCATTCTCACAAAGGAAAGACAGGCATCTTCAGAAGAAAGCAGCAAATCAGAAGACGATGAAGTTGATCCTGAATATAGTATTGATGAGGAGAGAAACCCATATTTCACCAATCAAGAAGACATCAACGACTTGATCAGAGATCTTGGCCTCACAAAGTCCAATGCCGAGCTTTTGACGTGGAAACTCGAGCAGTAGAATTTGTTACATGAAAATGGGAAAGTCGCAAGTCTGAGAAAACGTCCCCACTCTTTTTCACCAGTCAAGATGGGCTTTGCTTTTGCCACAATGTGACATTTTGTTTGAGGCACTTGGAATTGCCTACAACCCCTCTTCGTTGATAGCTCATCGAGTCTCAAAGTTGTGCTACTTCATAAAGGGAACATGTACCCATCTCTTCCCTTGGCTCACTCGGTACAATTCAAAGTGAAACAAAACAGCGTGAAACTATTGTTAAGTGCCTTGAAATATGAACCCAATTGGGAAGTTATCAGAGATTTAAAAATGGTGGCCTTCCTGATTGGTTTCCGGCGGCTTTACCAAGTTTCCGTGTTACCTTTATCTCTAGGACAGCAAGGCCTCCGCAGAACACTACCAAAGGCGGTATTGGCCATAGCGGACTGAGTTCAGTGTAGGGAAGAACAATGCCAAATGGGAACCTCTGTTGGACCCCCAGAAAAAATTTTTTTCCCACTACACATAAAATTAAGTCTTGTGAAAATTTTCACAGCTCTAGTTTTAAGGAGTCTTTAGCGTTCATCAACCTGCAAAGCTTCTTCCCTAAGCCGTCTGAGGAAAAAGTTCAAAGCCAGTGTCTTCTCCGGAAAACAAATAAAAACGATAATAGAGTGCCAGGAATACCCGAAAGCTAACTAGAATAGAAAAGAAGTTTGGAAGAGCTTTGTTGCAGTGGTTCGGGGCTTCCTTGGGAATCACAAGGCCAAAAACAATGAGGAGCTTGTTGAGACCTTGGTCAGAAACTACGGCAAAATCCTTATTGCTCATCTTACTAAATTTAAGGAGAGCATATGTGGGCATACTCTCTATAATTTGCGCCCCTTTAATTTTCCATTTGAAATGGAATTTCTTTAATTTTTAATATTTTTTGTGCCAGTTCCATGCTTCTTAAGAAAGTGTCTTTTTAAATAACTTTTCTGTTTACATTCATAACTGCACTCAGAACATTTAAATAATTTCAAATTGGCTGTGAGATTAGAAGATGACATTTCAAATTTACTTTTTGCTTACATTCATAGTTGCACTCTGAACATATCTTAAATAATTTCAAGCTGCTGTTGAGAATAGCAGATGAGTTTTAAGTACTTTTTTGTGTTCTTCTTTCTTGTACTCAGAGCATTTAAATAATTTCAATTGCTGTGAGTTAGGAGATGATTTTTTAAGTTACTTTTCCGCTTACATTCATAGTTGCACTCAGAACATTTAAATAATTTCAAATTGCTATGAGTTAGCAGATGAGTAATTAAGTGACTTTTCAGTTTACATTCATAACTGCACTCAGAACATTTAAATAATTTCAAATTGCTGTGAGTTAGAAGATGACATTTCAAATTACTTTTCTGCTTACATTCATAGTTGCACTCTGAACATTTAAATAATTTCAAGCTGCTGTGAGATAGCAGATGAGTTTTTAAGTAACTTTTTTGTTTACATTCATAGCTGCACTCAGAGCATTTAAATAATTTCAAATTGCTGTGAGTTAGGAGATGATTTTTTAAGTTACTTTTCCGCTTACATTCATAGCTGCACTCAGAACATTTAAATAATTTCAAATTGTTGTGAGTAAGCAAATGACTTTTTAAGTTACTTTTCTGTTTACATTCATAGCTGCACTCAGAGCATTTAAACAATTTCAAATTGGTGTGAGTTAGCAAATGACTTTTTAAATGACTTTTCTGCTTACATTCATAGCTGCACTCTGAACATTTAAATAATTTCAAGCTGCTGTGAGATAGCAGATGAGTTTTTAAGTGACTTTTTTGTTTACATTCATAGCTGCACTCAGAGCATTTAAATAATTTCAAATTGCTGTGAGTTAGAAGATGACATTTTAAGTTACTATTTCTCCTCAATCTTTTATATTAATCAGAGCAATTTAAAATAATTTCAAAATGCCGGAGTTAGCAAGATGAGTTGTTTAAGCTACTTTTTTCTTTACATTCATAGCTGCACTCAAGAACATTTAAATAATTTCAAAAATTGCTGTGAGTTAGCAGATGATTTTTTAAGAGATCTTTGCGGTCATTCATAGCTGCTCTCAGAACATTTAAATAATTTCAAATTGCTGTGAGCTAGCTCAAGTTTTTAAAATTACTTTTTTTGTTTGCCACTTCAAAACTGCAATGGGTACACTTAAACTTTTTGTTATCATATTAAATGGATTTTCAACTGATCTTTGTTTTTTAAAAATTAAAATTACAATATCTGCAACTGAAATTTTCCTGACAAATCTTTTTAGTGCTTTGATAATTCTTTACCGACGTTAGAGATCTGCTTGTAGAAGGACTATTCCTTATGGAACCTTTTTCAACTTGATCGGCGACGCCAATCAGGGTCTATAGAAAACAAAAATATTATAATATAATAGAAAAATTTATAATATATATCATATATAATATTATATATATAATATATAATTATATATTATATATATATATATATATATATATATTTATATATTTAACGAAAGGTTTCTTTCGTTCAAGAAAATAGAAAAAAGCATGCTTTATTTCATAATCTACTATTTTTTCCCAACTTTCAAAAAATTATATACATAACATTCCCCCCTCCCTCGATTTTTAAATTTTCTAATTGGTCGATCGCCATCGCACGATGTCTCCTTCCCCCACTCTCTTTTTCTTTCAGATAAAGTTCTTCCCGAGTTTCCAGTTTACCTATTTTATAATTACTATTCCTAGTACCTCATCTCTGTTTTGTTTGACGATTTTTAATATTTTTCTGAATCTCTATCTAAATATCCTTTAATTTAAGTATTCTTTGAAATTTAGTTTCACAGAAATCTTTCAATAGAAATCAACATCCCTTTTCTCCACGTAAGCGTTTTGCATCATTTGAGACTCTCTCCCCCCTGGACGGGATACAGTCCCTCCCTCTCCCCCATTCTCTTTCGGCCGGCTAAATTCCTCTATGAGCCTCACTTTGATATCTGTATAATTTTGAACAGTTTTGCAGCTCCAAACTCTACTTATTTGAATTTCATCTGGTAAGATTTTACTTTTGGGTTGTTTTATTATATCATTAAAATCCGTTGGGATCTAAAAAAATTTTTAAAAGCATATACATAAGAGCCAAATTAGAGCCCCAATATAGTTTTGGGGCAGTGAGGCCTAAGAACAGGGTAAGTTTTTGTAACGGGCCGTGTATTAGAGGCCATAATATAAAATAGTTTTTGTTGTGGGCAGTGGTAATTAGAAGCCCCCGAATATTATTTCTATGAAGCGGGCAAACGAGGCCCAAGTAACAGCTTTCAAAATGTTAAGTATTTTTCTTTATTACTACTTTAAATAAGCTTTCAACAAAACCTTATTTGTAAGTAGAAAACCTTCGTTTTGCAAGGTACATAGCTGCCAGCTTTCGTTAATTTTTATATTAGTTGATTTTCTAAAACTTACACTGGATAAATAATAACAATAGAAATAGTAGTAATAAGGTTCATGGGGAAAATTTCAAAATATCAACCACATACAGAGCTAGAGAGTAGTGGTAAAAATTTATTTTAAAGCTAATCTAATTGATAAACTAAAAATTTTATTTCGCTTTTCTAAGAAAAAGTGAAAATGGAAAGTCCTATTGTTAAGTGATTGTTCTGATTTTTATTATTATTATTATTATTATTATTTATTAATTATTAGTATATTGGGGAATTCTTTAATTTTTCTTTGGGAAAATATTAATTATTATTATTAAGAATATGGAGTTGGAAAAAAATTTTTATTATTATTATTATTATTATTATTATTATTAAGAATATGGAGTTTGAAAACTTTTATTATTATTATTAAGAATATGGAGTTGGAAAATTTTTATTATTATTATTATTATTATTATTATTATATTATTATTATTATTAAGAATATGGGATTTGAAAAGTTATTATTATTATTATTATTATTATTATTATTATTATTATTATTATTATTATTATTATTATTATTATTATTATTATTATTATTATTATTATTATTATTATTATTATTATTATTATTATTATTATTATTATTATTATTATTATTATTTTATTTTTAGCATTATTAATAATTATTAAATAGATTATACTTTAAAATTACGCTCTCAAATAAACCTAAAAACTTTATTTGGAAGCGACCACACGGGCGAAGTCGCCCGCCTCACTGACGTGATGTTTCATTTTTTTTGAAGACTAAAATTTTAATTATCAAAATTTTATTCTCTTTTTAAAAGTTAATATTATCATTTTTGTAGCGAAGTTTTTTTTTGGCACATTCTATGCTTGGTAAGATTTTTATTTTTAGACAGACCTGGTACTTTGGTCTTAGGAATAAGGTTGTGCACATGTTGGTTCAGTTTTATAAGTAACAACCATGGTTTAGGGTTTTATTTTTGTAGCCCTCCAGTGTTTCGACTTTAGTTGTAAATTTTTTTATGTTTTGCAGGAGGTAATTTTTTTGAAATTTTTTTTTATAAATTTTTAGTGGTTTTTGAAAAATTGTTTTCTGTGTAAAAATATTCAGTAACAAATGAAGGTTTTCATTTTTTTGTTTATTTGTTATTTTATAAGATTTTTCTTTATAAGTTTTGCAGGAGGTAATTTTTATTTTTGAAGGTATTTTCTTTATAAGTTTTGCAGGAGGTAATTTTTATTTTTGAATGTATTTTCTTTATAATGTTTTGCAGAAGGTAATTTTATTTTTTTTGAGGTATTTTTTTTTTGTTTTGCAGGAGGTAATCTTTTTTTTGTTGAGTAAGGTATTTTATGTAAATTTTTCATGGATTCGGATAATTGTTCTTTTGATTTGGGAACTATGAATGTAATCTTTTTTTTTTGTTTTTTGGAGGTAATCTTTTGATGGGCTTTAAGATTTTTGCTCTTTTGTTTCTTGTAAGGGGGAAAATTGTTTTCCCTGTATCGGTTTAAAATTTTTTTTAGACTTTCTTATTCGTAACAAAAATCAGCAATTTGATTTTTTTGAGTGGTATATTATAATTAAAATTTGTTTATAAAATTCTGCTAGTCCTTATGTTTTGATACTAATGCCTAGCCATATATGTTTATTTTATACCTTTTTATGTAAAATATCATTTTTATCTATTTTGGTATATATATTGATTCCACTTTTTTTTTATTTTTAGGCAACCGACCTGTGGTATAGAAATATATATTAAAAGGAAATTGTGTTGTCCGTTGACCTCAAACCTTCAAGGCATCAATAACAAATTCACAGCAAACCCACTGTGTGAAAGTGGCGTCCAGAAAATCCGAAGATTTCAAAAACTTACTGAAGCTCTCAAGAAAAGATCCACAGGTTGCCAGACTGAAATTCTACGGAGCATTTGCACATAGCTATAGGGTTAGAACCATTACTCACAGTTATCATTTTTTAAAAAAATAAGCTAATTTCAACAGTTTTATTTTGCAATACAAATTTTATTCACCCCTTTGCAAATTTTAAATAACAATAGCAATAACTTTAACGTTAACGTCAAGTAAAATTTTGGGGTCTAATTTTTGTTACATTACCAAAATAATTACATAATGACCACGGATGATGATCAAACGACAAACAATAATGGTTCGCAAATTCCTGGCGCTCCAGCCCAAACTTCGGCCCAAACTCCAGCCCAATCTACGGCTCAGCCTATCGCCACCATCACCCAAGTTACGAGACCGGAATTGCTTCTCACGGGCAGAGTCAACGGCAGATGGAAAGGTCCCTCTCTTTCCACATGGGAAATTAATGTTCGTGAGAACATTCAACTCAAGCATTGTGTCTCCGAAGCAACCAAATTGGCTCAGGCATTGAACCAAGTCAGCAACGACCCTGATTCTGAAGTGAGGCAATTCTTGAATGCAAAACCTAAAATTTTTAATGTCCCAACACTTGACGTTTTCATGGCCAAAATAAAGGCGCTAATATTCCCAGACAAACCTCTTTCTTCTCTTGACGCTATGTTACGCGTAAGAAATTTTAAATGGGCAGAAAACCGTTCCCTTAGTTCTGTAGCTTTCTCTTTACAAGAATTATACACAGAACTTTATGATACTCTTTCTCATTTTGGAGACGCTTTTCAACCAGACGAAAAACTTATCACGGCTACTGCATTTTTACATCTTGGTACTTTATTGCCCGAAAAACCTGATATATTTCGGCGTGATTTTAAGAAGTTCTACAACCCTAATCTAGACATTACGGACCAAATTCAAGAATTATTACAGAGATCGGAAGGAAGATTAAATAACCCTGTCAAAATGATTATTCCACAGGCAAATATACATTTCCAAAAAGCTGTTTCATTCACTCAAAAGCCTCCAAATTTTACTCAGCGCCAAAATTTCCAGCACTCTCCCCAAAGTTATCAAAGAAGGCCTTTCAACCAACAGGCAAAGCCACAAGCACCTGTATTTCAACCCATGCAAAACCCCGCTCGCCATAACGCCAGAATCTGCTACCATTGTGAACGTTTCGGCCACACTACACCACTCTGTCCTTTTGATCCTTATTGCCGACATTGTTCCGAAAAACACCAGAGAGGGTCAAAACCTAACTGGCAGAGACCTCCTCTAAAATGGAATCCAAAATAAACCAAATATTCAACTGAAACACGCCCGATCACTGATCAGATTAAACAAAATATTATGAATAACAATGATGGGAACAGGTAAGTGATTTTGTGTGAAATGCAAGGGGGAATACTATTTTAAACTAATTTTTGATATGAATATTATAGGTTTCCCGAATGAAAACTTTTAAGATATTTATTTTCTTGCTTGCTTTCTTTAAAGCATTCCCATCTAGTGATGCATCAACAAGAAAACGTTTAGTAATGCCCATATGCAGAGCTTGTCATGGATATTGTTATGTACATTGAGCTTTACATATGCAGATGCAGTTTCAATTATCTGAACACTACAACAACCGCTGCATATTTATTGAAATTACCAGACTAAGAATAAATTTATGTTTGGTTTGAAAAGTTCATCTACGACTCCAACTATAATCGATGTCTTTTTTCCATTAATATTTATTTGCGGTATTCAAATATGTAATCTGATTGTTTCAATCTCTCAGTTCAATAATACCATAGGGAAAAACAACAGTTATTTGATAAAATTATCCGGAAGTTTCTTCAGAAGAGTAATACTAATATTTTACATCTGCTGAACTAAATAATATACAGTACTTTTAATATAAATAAAATATATTACTTAAGTTACAGCAAATAGTTTTTGTTAAAGTTATTATAGAATTTACAGTTATAAATATTATTTTAACAGTTTTTAAAAAAATAAGAAGAGTATAAAATTTGTATTCTATTATCACTCTGCTGAACTATATTATATTATATATAGGTATTATAGGTGGTCTGAGGATATAGGCCCTTTTCTGTTTAGCAAATGGTTTTCTCTTTGCTTTTTTTCTTTAGATGTTTTTTTAATAATTGCTACTTATATGAATTTACCGAACATGTAATTTCAAGTGGTTTTATAACCTCTTCCACATATAGTTATTGTTTGTATATTGGGGTGGATGTTGGTTTATTGCACAAGTTTTCGAAGTCATTTTTAATAATTTTTTAACAATCACATTTTTATTTAAATTTGTTTTTAAAACTGAAATATCTCGAAAAAGTACGACCACTTACAGAAAAACATTACATATTGGTGGAATCGAGTCCAGTATATAAAGCTGTGAGTACAAATTGTAAAAAAAAATATGTTTAAAAATAATATTAAGAAAATATATTAATAAGAAATTAAAAATTTATTTTTTTTAGTGGGCTCGATGCCGACGGGGGACAGAGGGGGGACGTTTTTTCCTAGACCCCGTAGGGAGAGGGTGTGAAGGATACCCCCTTCGACACACAAAATACGCGAAAGAGGCTTGGGGAGGTTCTCGGAGACCCTCCCCGGTAGTGGTAGAATAGTCCTTACCTAGTCGTTCCTTCGCCGGTTAAGGCGGTCGAGAGAGACCCGCACAGAGACACGCCTGTTCCGATCTTTGTCGCTGTTATACTCCTTTTGGTATTTCCTTTAGTTATTAAAAAATTAGATAATATTTTTTTTATTAAGCTTATCGGAGATCTTCGCGTTAAAACGCTAAGTGGTCTCTATGACTTTTTTAAATCAATTGATCCGACGTTACTACTAGAGTATAATTATCTGTTGGTAACATTATTATATGCAATTATAATTAATATATAACAAATCAATAATATTCAAAACTGACCCATGTGTGTATATACAGATATAGATATTTTTCTTGAGCTGAAATCGCAAGGCCTACCGTATTAGTATATTATATATATATATAATATATATAATAGTAATACATATAATAGGAGTACTTATTACATTATGGTATATTATATATTAATATTTTATATTTATATTTATTAGTATTAGTATATATAATATTTAATATATAATATATATATAGTATAATATTATATATTTTTATATTATATAATATTATTTAGTTATTTATTTTTATTAAGTATATTAAGTATATATATATTATATTATATATCAGATATATTATTAAATAGTATAATAATAATAACATTGCTAGTAGTATCTACTACTTATATATATATTATATTAAATAATTATTCTTTATTACTATATATATATTAATATTATTTGGCTTGGTACGTTTGTTCTTGGATATGCCGCAGAATCAATTTAGATGGGATGGAGAGAAACCTTGAGGAACATTCAGCCGAGGAGATGTCAGCAGAGGTTCTTGAGGCATTATGTTAATTGTGTTTAATCTGGTTTGAGGAATGATGTTGCTGGGAGAAAGAATTGCAAAGTAAGAAAGGAGCTTCGCAATTTGGATAATATAGTTTTTATTTGAAAAAAAGTACAAATTTGAAAATTAAATTTTTTGTATTTACGTATTTATTTTACAATTCAAAAAACTTTTTTTTGCAATGATAATTAAAAGTCTAAGAAATATTTTTAAATTAACCTGCATATATTAGAAAAGTGCCATCATAACGTAATTCGTTTGGAAAATGATAATATTAATTTATCAAATAATTTTTATTATACACTGTCAAAATGTAGGCTTTTTTACTCCATCCTATAGTATTTCAGTATAGAAGAAGGTGTAATTATGTATACAAATTCGTCTTCGTCCATTACCCAATTGAAGAGGGTCCTCCTATTTAGCAGCTGACTTGGGGCTGTTGTAATTCCCTCAACTGTTTTTCAATTGTATTCTTCTCCATGAAGATCGTCATTATTATAATGGTATACACGATACATACGAGATAATAATGTTAATGTGAGCAATAATACTTATTATAATAGTATGTAATCATAAAAATATGTGACTAGTGATACATAATAATTGTAGATAATAATAATAATAATAGTTATTGATATAATAAATGAAATAATAATAATAATAATTTTTCATTAATACTAATTTATAATTAATTAATTTAGTAATATTAATAATAAATAGATAAAAATTATATAAAATTAATAATAATAATATTATTATTAAATAAAATAGAATATAAATATAATAATAATAATATAGTGATTGATGATTAAGTGTTTGATATACTCACCGTGGTGGTTATAAATGATGATTTAGGTGTATATTGGGTTAAATAACAGTAAATTAGATTAATAGATTATGTGGTAGTGATTGTAAATTAGGTATGAATACCTTGATGGATATTAATGGGAAGATAGTGATGATGTAAAGATAATGCTCTGGGTAATTTGAGTATATTATAATGAATAGATAGTTCTGTGCATGACACCACTAATAGATGCTGATTGTAGATAGTGCCAGTTAATTAATGTTTTAATAGACAGTAATACTTATATATTGTGTATTTATATATATTTATGATATTTGTATAGTGTGTTATATATGATATATTAATATATATGATATATTGTATATTTAGTATAATAAATATAAATATATAATTTATCTATTATATAATATACCATATATAATAATAATATATAATAATAATGAGTTAGTACCTATATACCATAGTATCACTACATAGTATACATATATATCCCTCATATAAAAATTTGAGTGATCTATTCAGTTATACATACTATTACTATGTTAGTATGTATATGATATGTAAATATAATGTTGTCTGTTTATCGCTCTATCGCTCATACTTTGTCCATTCACTATGTAGTTAATGTATTATACTCCAGTAACGCCGTTAACTTCTACTGTATATATTTTTAATTATTTTTTATATACTTATTCATAGTTTTATTTATATAATATAGCGCCCGATAGCTCAGTGTTAGATGCACTTCGCCCATACCAAGCGTGGTTCCCTAGGTTCGCCAACTGGTTCGGGGGGAGAATGTGAGCTTGTTCTCTCCTTTGGGCTTGGCTCAGTCCTGCTCGGATGTTAAAATGAGTACAGCCTCCTCTTAAATGTAGGGCTGCCTCGCCGCGGTGAGCTTCGGATGGTGATTTATCTCTGTAAAAAAAAAAGAAAAGAAGAATATCATTATATTATAAATACTTACGCTACCCTATAGTACCCTATATTCTCTACTCTTATATCAATGTAGTTGGTTATATATTATTTAATTTAGGGGTATATATTATTATCTTTTATACTAAACAAATATCTAATTACAATTTAGTATATATTATATATATGTATATTATATTATATCTATTATAGTATATATATGAATTTATTCGTTTTATTATTCATTATATATACTGTATATTCATATTATATTATTATCTATATCTAGTATATATACCACTATTATATATTATTGTATTATATATTATGTATATTAAATATAATATTTATATGATTGAGATGTATCGGTAATACTTTAATATCTTATTTAGTTATGATATATATTATTATATATATCTTAGTATATATATAATATATAGTATTATATAATATTATATATTTTATATAATATAATTATATATTATATATATATTTGATGTATTATATTATGTATTGATGTTATATATACTTTATATATATATATACATATATAATATTACTACTATTTTAATATATAATAACTTAATATTATATATTCATATATCTATTATATATATATATTATATATACAATATTATATAATATATATAATATAATGAATACGGTATATTATATGATATAGATTAAATATATTATATTATAAAATATATATATATTATTATATATATATATAATACTACCTATATAATTTATTATATATATATATTATATATCTAATATATATATGATATTATACTATTATATAAGAAGAATATCATATATTATCATTATATATATAAAAATAATATATATATATTTCTTATTAAAACTTACTATAAGCTATATTATATATATTATAGATTTTAATTTTATTCGTTATAATATAATATATATAATTATTATATTATAGTATATTAAAGTATTTTTGTAGTTATATTTAATTATAATATATTATTTTATTATATATATAATAGTATTTCATAGTTATATAGATAGATCACTAATGATAATTTATAAATTATATTTTATATTTATTACTACCATTATTATTATATACGGTGTATTTATTTATATTATAGTTTATATATATGTATATTTGATATATAGTTTATTATAGATATATATATTATGTTATTATTATTTTTATATATATGTATAATTATATATATATTATATTATATATAGTATATTATTTATATATATTATAATATATATTATATTATATATCTTAAGCATTAAAATATTATATTTTCTCAAATGAATTCCTATATCGTTACTTTTTTTACAGTGATATATACGCCTTACCATCACTCATTTCAGGTGCTGACGAGTCCCTAGATCAAGGAGGGTGTGACTCTTTTAACCGTCCGATTCAGGACGTGAGCCAAGCCGCAAATGGAGAGTAACAGTCTTCTACATTTCCTCCCCCCGACTCATTGCTTAACCTGGATCCTCGCTTGGTTCGGCGAGTGCTCTAACACTGAGTTCTATCGGGCGCTTTGTATATATAATTAATATTGTATATAATTATATATATAATTATATATATATATATATATATATATATTGCCTACTAGCAGCTGAATCCTGGAGTGTTTTCTAAAACTCTTTCTAAGG
The DNA here is from genome assembly GCA_015478945.1 of Trachelipus rathkii. Taxonomy (NCBI): domain Eukaryota; kingdom Metazoa; phylum Arthropoda; class Malacostraca; order Isopoda; family Trachelipodidae; genus Trachelipus; species Trachelipus rathkii. The sequence continues at coordinate 20,812 of JABUQX010085474.1, forward strand.
TAAAGAGATGCAGAATTGACAATACACTATTATTATTTATTACAGGTAATAATTAAAAAACAAAACTTTTTAATTAGTGATTTTATTTAACATGTATAAATGTATAAATATAGATTAAAAAAAATAAATACCCAAATATAATTTGTATTCATCGTTATACATGTGAGTTGCGTAACCTCAAATAATAATAATAATAATAATAATAATAATAATAATAATAATAATAATAATAATAATAATAATAATAATAATAATAATAAATATAAAAAAATGTAACTAATACATTAAAAAGGATTTTTATTTTAATTTATTTTAAAAATTTTTAAAAATGTCAAATGTGTTTCTTAAGTTGACTTTGATACAAAAATTTTGATTTATTTTATTCAGATTTAGCATTAAAATATAATCATAGAGTAATAATCACAAAAAGCTTAGTGCATTGTAAATAATAATAATAATAATAATAATAATAATAATAATAATAATAATAATAATAATAATAATAAAAACCTAAAGTTACTTCACACACACCACACTAAAATAATATATATATATATATATATATATATATATATATATATATATATATATATATATATATATATATATATATATATATATATATATATATATATATATAACAATAATATATATATATATATATATATATATATATATATAAAGGAATGTTTAATCATATCTAAAGATGTCAGCTAGATATTACTATTATTTTTGATCTGAACGAAAAACTTATTAATTGGATGGAATGAAATTGCAGAAATAAAAAAAAAGAAAAAAAGGAGTTAAAAAATCAGCGACAAAGGGACGTGGTCTAGTTGCGATTATTATTATTTATTCAAAAATTTGGCGCGAAAATATTCAAATATAAATACCAAGATCAGTTCTTTTGATAAAGATGCGAAAATGTTTAGAGTATTACTAAAGAGCATTGAAATTACAAAGACTCGAGTTCAGTAAAAGATGGCGTACAAAAAGTAAAAATATATATATATATATATATATATATATATATATATATATATATATATATATATATATATATATATATATATATATACTATTTCAGTATAGATATGCGTACATAAGTATATATATATATATATATATATATATATATCGTTGACAATATAAATATCCCAAAGGTTTTTTAAATGATATTTTATCAACAGTTTATAATGCAATGAATAGTAAATACCAAATATACAAATTCATTAATATTAAATATATACACTCATATATATATATATATATATATATATATATATATATATATATATATATATATATATATATATATATATATATATATATATATATATATATATATATATATATATATATATATATATTCTTAAAATCAAGATCCTGAATACTATATATATAAACATTTAGGCCAGTAAAACTCAAGTTTACAGGAACGGCAATATATATATATATATATATATATATATATATATATATATATATATATATATATATATATATATATATATATATATATATATATATATATATATATATATATAGTAGTGAGCTGGAGATGGTTCGCAGCCGGTTCGGCGAATCGGTAGTTAAATTTTTTTGGGAGGGAACTCTTTTGCTGTATGATTAAACAGGCAAGCGAACCGAGCTAAATCTTAAAAAACAAAGCAGAGAACAGTCTGCTAAAATCTTGGCAACTCACTACCATATATATATATATATAATATATATATAACATATATATATATATATATTATATGTATATATATACTATATATATATATATATATATATATATATATATATATATATATATATAATATATATATATATATATATATATATATATATATATATATATATGGACAAAATGAAAAATCATCGGTGAAAAGGGCTACCTACGATTTAAGAGAGCAAATGTACAGTAAGCAATGGAAAGGCATATAAGTGAAGTGCTAAACAAATAAAAATAAAAATTGGTTAAATAGTAATAGAAGCCCAAAGGATGTGTAAAACAATCTGTAACCATTCTACATGAAAAATGTGCTGTAGTTTAAGACGTGTCGAATGAGTATCAAATCAACAAATACGACATGTTTTAGTTTTTCGTGAGTATGGACATATCTTGCTTTTACTTTTTATCTAGTTTCTACCGCAGAAATCTAATGGTCAAATTTTTTAAGAAAATATCTGTACTTCATTTCCGTGGATGGAGTTTTATGTAATTAAAAAAGATGAATAAAAGACTCCTTAAGAGTCTAAGAAAGGAAATAGAAAGACTAATGAAATAAATAATGAAATATGTTGTATAATAAAACGTAAATTAAGGAAAACAATCAAATCAATTAAAATGACAGTAGTAAATCTTTTTTATTTTAAAAAAGGACTTTCCGCATTTGTTTTAAAATATTAAAAATAAAGAAATCTTTTCTTTGGCATGAATACCTTATCTACAATATAATCTAAAACTGGTGTTTGATATTTAAAAGGGAAATAATCAATGACGAATGCGAGACTAAAATATTCCATCTTCCTTTTTATTCCATAAATGGAGAACCTTTAATCAGATTCCGATGTAAACATAACCTATACCATAACTCATAAACCGATAATGGGTAGAATTATGGCCGTTTCGTTGTTCACGTGAGTTTATTTGTAACATTTGTACCAAAAATTTTATCAGAGTAATTTTTAATTTTAAACCTGAATTTCATTTCAGATTTGTGAAAATTATATATACAACTCTTTGTAAGATTCTAAACACTAGACGAATGTTCATTTAAGGTAAACTGAATGACATCAGGAGTCGTATGAGTAATAAATTAAAAAAAAAAAAAAATACAGAATCGGACTTCAAGGCATAAAAGATGGTTACAATGTAAAAGACAAATAACAATGTACAGAAACTTGAAATGGAATGAAGCTTCACTTAAGGCAAACTTAAAAACCAACATTTTTTAAGTAGCATTAATGAAGCATAGCAATC
>JABUQX010085475.1:0-5000 GCA_015478945.1 Trachelipus rathkii
AATTAATTTAAATAATAATTTTAATAATACGTAAGCTGACATCGATATATATGTGATTGATGCATAGTGTTAATGATTAATTGTTTAAATAATGATGATTATTTTAATGTAATATAGTTGTAATTCTGTTAAAGTATATGATAGTGCATCTCTTGTAATTGATGAATATTTATTGATGCTAAGTTTAGTCAGTAAACTCTAAGGTGTGAAGAATGAATAATTGATAGTTGTGAATAATAATAATAGTTATGTATAGTGACAGTATTAATTGAATGACGTAATTACTTTATATATATTTGTAGTGTGTAATTATGTGGTATATGTATTATTATTTTTTTATTATAATTTTTTATATATTATTTCATATTTTTGATTTATATAAAAGCGCCTCGATATGCTCATGTCTATCAGCACTCGCCAAATCTCAGCGCTTTTATGGGTTTCCCCTAGGTCTCTTCGCAATCTTGGTCGGGCTGGGAGAATGTGTAATGTCTGTCTCTCTTGTGCTTGGCTCTCGTTTCCTGCGTCGGACGGTTATATGAGCTACATTCTCCGTCCTTGATTATGGTGCTCGTAGCCCGTGAGGTGATGGTGTTTTTCTTGCTGTAAATATTATTAGTATTATATTATATATATTAATATATATATATTTATTAATAATATTATGTATATATATTAGTTATATTTTTTATATTATAGTTATTATATAAGGTAATTATATATATATATATATTATATATTAAAAATATAGTAATTATATTATATATATTTATATTAATTGATATATTAATATATATTTATATATTATATTTAGATTATATAAATATATTATTATTATTATAATAGTATTATATTATTTTTTATTAATTTTATTATATTTTTTTAATCCTGTTTTAATTATTTTATGTATTATAACCTATTCTATTTACTTATTAGTATATTATGAAGTTTATATGAGCCTACCTTCTATATATTCGTTATAATTTATATCTTATACTATCTTTTCATATATTTTATATATTTATAGTATTCACTATATCCCTAGCCGTGATTTTTATGATATATATGATGATATATTATATGATATAATTATTATTCTCTATATATACTATATTCGTATTTTCTTATGGTATATTATGTTAAGTATTATATATATATATTACTATATATGGTTATATCTATATTTAGTCATATACTATATTTTTATCATATATATATTTATTGTATTATTTATATTTTAATACTATAATACTATATATATATACTCTAGGTTCAATTACTTATATATATTCTTATATTTATATCTATACTGCACTATATTTCTATTCTATAGTAATTTATCCCGGTTATTATATATTTATATATTCTATAGTCCTATTTATACTGTCTTATATATACTTATATCTATTTATATCACTATATATAGTTATAAATATATATACTACTTATATAGTTTATTTATATTATTTATTTCTTTATTTATATATACTTCATTATATATATATTATACCTACTATATTTATTCATTATCATATTATCTTACTATTTTTTACTATTTATCATATACTATATATTAGTTATTATCTAATCACTCAGCCCTATTATTTTTATCTCTTATTTGCATATTTTATTATTATAATATCTATCTGATATTATCATGCTGGTTTCATTTCCTTTCATTAGTATGAGTATGGTTTATTCGTTAGTTATTCTATATTTTTGTTTCCCTTGTTGTGTAAGGGTAATTAAATGCTAGGAATATCTTTAAAAATGCTTATGGTATTTTTTGATTTCTATAAATTTCAGATATGTTTACTTGCACTCTTTCTAAAGTATTTTTTTTTTATTTCTTAACTAATTATATATTTTGGTATTTATTTTTATTTTTTGAGGTATTATTTGGTTTTCTTTTTTTTTGTTTATATATATTCGGTGAAATAATTTCTATGAGCAGTTATTTCGTACTTTTTGCTTTTTCTCTACTTGATATTATATTATGTTATATTATTTTGTTTTTTGTATGCTATATTTATATTATTATTATCATGTACTTACATTTATTTATTTTTTCATTTATGTTTCATTTCTTCCTGCATTATTTTATTCTTTAGATCTGATTTTTAATATTTATGGATTAGGTTTATATTTATTATACTTATGGGGGTGATTATTTTATGGGTGTTATTATATTTATTTTTTTTTTGTCTTTTTTTACTATTTGTTTCCCATTGTTGCTTCTTTTTGTAGACTCTTGTGCTTCCGCCTGTGTGGTGTATTCTATGTGTAATTTAGTTATCAATGCAGTTAGAAATGGAGAGTCACAGGTAATTCGTCGCATCCGACCGAGTTGCGTAATCTCTCTGTGACCTCGCTTGGTTTGGGCGTGAGTGCTCTAACACTGACCTATCGGGCGCTTTTATATATATATATGAAGCTATCGTAAAGTCACTATAGTAATTAAAAAAAATATATATCTACAAAGAAGCCATATCACACCTTATCATATATATATCATACATGATCATTATATATCATACCTTACTTCATTATCATCATTTATTATCATATATATATTCTATATATTTATATATTATAGATATTTATTACTTGTTTGGGTTTATAAGTTATATTATTGTGTATATATTTCTATATTATATATATATATTTATCTATAGTATTATATTATATATATCTAATTTTATATATATTTATTTATATATTTATATTCATAATCTTAGTTTATTATTACATATATTCTATATTTATTATATCACTACTATATGATTCATTCATCATATATCACTTACATTATATTATATAATTCATTATTTCTATCTATGTAAGTATCTTAACTGTCTTTTAATCATTTAATTGACTGTCACTAATTACAATCATTATGTATTATCTATCTTACAAAGCTATCATTATTCATTATCTCACTATTACCTATTATGCTGTTTATTATCACTATCATGTAATGATCATCAGTTTATTACTACCTATTACCTTATTCACTTCACCTATCATCATTATCAACACTGTTATTAACATAACTATATTCATTCACTATTTACTCGTATATATCTATTAACACTACATCTCATCAGCTTATATTATTTCATTTATATTATGCTATTATTATTATTATTTCACTCTTTTATTTATTTATATTTATATCTATTATATTATTAGTTATTATTATTATTTATTATTATATTAATTGATTTATATTATTTATTATTATATTATTATTGATTATAATTATTATTATATCATTATTGACTATTTATTTTTTTTATTTTGATTATTATTTACACTATCATGTAATTACCACTATCACTATTATAATTATTTACTATATTATTCAACTTTCTCTTCTTCGCACTGTTGTTCATTCTTGTATGTGCACGGTCTTATATATATGATTTGACTGATCTTCATTGGTTATATAATTTGATAATCGTTTGAGTGGGATTCCCCTATTTCAGTTGTCTGATATTTGTAGACCGTTTTCTCTTTCAATGGGTAACATGGGCGATAGACGTTTTGTTCATCTCCCTCTAATTCCACCTCTCTAATAAATATAGTCTTGAGGGTAAATAGTTCTATTCCTTTTGTTCAAGTTGTAAATATTATTTTGAATTAACTTTCATTTGCCCTCAAAAGATATTTTACGTTGAGCCATTTTTTGTTTGTGCTTCACAGTTGACCTCTTTAATATTTTGTCAGAATCTTAATTATGCATTTGCATAAATAAATATTTTTTTGAATTGAAGAATAATATATACGAAAGTACAATAAATATTACATTGTTCAATTATTTAACTTGTCGCTTTCAATATAAACTTATTTTCCAGTTAATTCCGGAGCCTTCTTCTGCTCTTTGCTATCTTCTCTCCAGCAAATCATTCCTTCCAACGTTCAGGGTGTTTAACCATCAATCTTCAGTACCCTCTGCTGCTTCTCTCTCGTGTCCTGTGTTGTTCTCTCTTTTCTGTTTTCTGCTCGCATCTCCTCCTAGAATTTTTCTGCGACTAATATCCAGAGATCAACGTCCAAGCTCCACATATTAATATATATTGTTATATATATATATAAGTGTATTATTTATATATATTATATATTATATATATAGATATATATATATTACTATTATATAATAGTTATTATATTATATATTATATATATTCTTATTATATATTATGATATTTTAGTAACTTAGATATATACTAATATATACAATAGATATATATATATATAAATAATATATATTATATATATATATATATATCCTATATACTTATATTATATAATTATATCACTTATATATATATATTTACTATATACTTATATTATATATTATATATATATATATATATATATATATATACTACTTTAGTAATATATATATGGACCTTTTCTGTTTTACACAAATGGTCAGTTTTGAATTCTTTTTTTGTTTTTTTTAATATCCTTGCTACTATATGATACCAACACTGAATTTCAGTGGTAAGGACATGATTAAAAAATATATGGGACCAGTTACGTTTTATACTATTTATTTGATAAAAACAATATTTTCTTTTTTTAACTAAAGGAATACCCAAGGGTAAACCGTTAAAAGATGGCAGAGGAGTCCGGTCTCTCGGCCTTTCCGGGAACGAACAGGGTAGGACTATTTCCCCCCCTCCGGGGAGGGTCCCTCCGGAACCCCTCGCTCTTTGGTATTTTTGTGGTGTCGCGGGTTCCTCCACCCCTCCCCTCCGGGGTATGGGAAACTCCCCCTCTGCCGCCCGTCCGGCTCGAGCCCTCCCTTAAAAAAATTTTGTAATTTTTTTTATTTTTTTTATTTTTTTATCTTTATTTTTTAACATATTTTGTAATAAGCTTTATACGCCTGAGTTCTTCCAAATACTGCTAATTCGTTTTTCGTAAAGTTGTCGTACTTTTCGAAGATATTCAGTTTTAAAACAATATTTTTAATTATAAATGTGATTTAT
>JABUQX010085476.1:0-19026 GCA_015478945.1 Trachelipus rathkii
AAAAAGAGAGATATTCACCGTTTCAGAAAAGAATACAAGAGACTTGAAATAACTTTTTTTTAGATATGTTAAAATAAAATAAAGATATATAATGTTAGTTTAAAAATATAATATGTTAATCAGTCAGATGCATAGAAAACGGGATAACAACGTATGACGTTTGAAATGACATACATGTATGCGATAAGAGGGGAAATCAATCGTGATAACAATAAGACAGAAATGCTATATTATTTCCGTATGCGGTAGTAGGAATAATAGTCTATGTTTGGAGGTTAGGTGATTTATCTGGCTATGGTGTCAATGTTCTTCGAGAGAACCGAGATATAGTAGAAAAATAATATATATTATATATTTTATAATATATTATATAATAATATATATATATATATATATATATATTATATATATATATATATATATATTATTATATTATATTATAGTATATATATTATATTATATAGTTATAGTATATTATTTATATATATATGTATATAGTATATATATAGTTATTAGATATAGTAGGTATATGTGATAGTATATATATATATATATATATAATATTATTTGATTTATGGTTATATGATATATATAGTATGTTTGTATATATATTACGTATGCGTTATTATATATTATATATTAGTGATGGAAGCGAATAACTAACCGCAACCGCAAATGCGAAGCAACCGCACATATTTTGACAACCGCAATCGTGGTTGTTAGTGGTCTACACAACCGCAACTGCAACCGCAACCATGGTTTCACTGGTCTTCACAACTACAACTGCGGTTGTCAGGAAGTATCTTTTCAAAAACATTTTCTCATGCTTAAACTTAGAGTACGCAATATAATATTTCAGTTTTTTTTTTTCAGAAAATTACAAATATCTAATTATAGAAAAACATTTCACGAAATAAATCGGAACTTTGCATTTGTTAACTTTTCACACAGCAGAAAGAAATGAGTGTGACTGATAGAGAAAAGAGAGTGTGATGGGGAGTTTTTCTTGAAAGAATCAATGTTAGGGCTGGCAAATTGTGCAATAAAACCTATTCTCGCAAAGGAAGAAGCACCACTAATTTAAAAAATCCCTACGATCGTTACATGGAAAAGAATATAGAGAACTTTGTGATAAAGAAATAGTAGCGCAGAAGGGCTTTACCCTTCGATTTTTATAAAAATCACAGAATATACTCTAAAAAAATAATAATGAAGAATAAAAAAAAAGAAATTGACTGACGCATATGTTCAACCAATCCCGAAAAAAGTTAGCCGCTCTGATCCTTCAAACTATCGCCCTATAGCTCTCACTTGTATTCTATCTAAAATCTTTGAAACTCTTCTTAACTCTCGTTTCCTGAATCATTTGGAGTCTCATTCCCTTCTTTCAGATTATCAGTATGGCTTTTGACGCTCGAGGTCAACTGGTGACATACTTTCTTATCTAACTGATTTATGGTTTTCTGCCCTTAGGGACTATGGGGAGCCTTGAGTGGTGGCGTTTGCTATTTAAAAAGCTTTTGACCGTGTATGGTACGCATCACTGCTCTCTAAGCTAACTTCCGTTGGGTTTCTTCCTTCTCTTTGTTGACTCATGTCTAATTTTCTTTCCGATAACTCCACAACAGCACTCGTTTATAGAGCGTCCTCTTCCTCCTTTCCTGTTAATTGTGGTGTCCCTCAAGGTTCTGTTCTATCTCCAACTTTATTCCTACTTTTCATAAACAATCTTCTCAGCTGTACTTCTAATTCTACTCACTAAACCTGATTTTACTTCTCCCATTCTCTACTCCATTTCAAATCTGCTTCCTCTTTTGCATCTAGAGTTGCCTCTCGTCTTCAGTTTTTGCAATTCTATTCTTGCCGATCTGGATGGGATTTCTCGGTTGGGTTACCGCAATCTTGTAAAATTAAACTCTTTAAAAACTCAACTTCTTTACATATCCCTCTCAAAAACACCTCCTTACTAACCTATTTCCTTTGATGGCTCTAACGTCTCACCCGTAAATAACAAACATTCTTGGTCTCAATATAAACAACAAATTGTCTTGGAAAACTCATATTACAATGGTTGCTAAGGTGGCCTCAAAGAAAGTGGGAGTTCTGTTAGGTTGCGAGAAATTTTTTTTCCCACACTGAACTGTTACTCAAGTTATATAGGGGCCTTGTTCGCTCTTGTTTGGAGTACTGTTCTCACATTTGCGGGGTGCGCGGCTCACCCTCTAGTGGATAGGGCTGAGTCTAAACTAAGACTACTAACTGTCATTTTCTTCTAAACTCTTGACCCTCTATATCTCTGGTACCTGGCGTTGGGCACAATCTTTTTTTTTTAAAGTTACCTACAGTGGCAGATGCCTTTTAGAGGGGAGTTGACCTTTCGCATTCCACCACCTTTGCGTCGCCCTCGTACGACAAGGGGTGCCTTGCACTCGTATGATTATTGCATGAGCATTGAAAACAACAGACTTGTTCGTTGTGATGCCTCTTCTTTCCAGCTACTTCTGTTTTCTGTGGACATCCCTGACTTCTTTCTGGTTTTCCACTGCATTTTACATCTTACACCCTTTTTAAAGCCACGCTCTGTGCTCACCTGATGAGATTTTGCATTAAGCTTGGGGCTTGGGTGGGCTTTTTTCAATATTTTATTTTCTGCCCCTCTGAAAAGGACCACAAGCAGTGAGGTAGTGCTAAACTGTTATATACTATATATATATATATATTATATATATATATAGTATATATATATATATATATCTATATTTTTATATATATATATATATATATATATATAGTATATATATATAGTATATATATAAGAGAGGAGAGAGAGAGAGGAGAGAGAGAGAAGAGAGAGAGAGATAGGGAGAGAGAGAGAAAGAAAGAGAGAGTAGTCGTTACAATTTAAATAAGTCCCAACGGACTTATGATTATTGTACAAGGCCGATTACTATAGGTAACCAATAATGTTTTCATTATTATCTTATATTTCCCTTAAATTTTCTTTTTATGGATTAAACTTCCAATTTTTGCGGGTTTGGTCCCACTTCCTATGTCGGACCTTACCATTTTTGATTCCTCTGATTGATCAAGGATATATTATTTATACATATTATACATAGATACATATACATCTATATATATATATATATATAATATTATATATATATATATATTATATATATATATATATACCATTGAAAATAATCCTTAATATGTATGTGAAAAAAAAGTGTTTAAAATTAAATATAGATTTACGAGAGCTTAGTATCAATATTTTCCCTCAAAAACTTATAAAAACATTAATATAACAAACTTAATGAACCAAAAAATCAAAATATTGCTTTTGAAGTTTAAAACAAATAAAAAAAGTTTTTTTTTATGTTTTAAATAACGTTTTTGTTTTATAAATATGATTTTTATACACCCTGACTGCAAGGATCACATAAAGATGAAATAAAGATTTTGCAAGAAATTTAACTTTGGTCAGTATTTAGGAATTTCTTTTAAAAAAAAAAAAGTTTTTATGAACCAAAATTGAATAATATATTAACTAACCTTATTTTCAGAAGGAAATTTCCTTATTAAATATTTTTAATAGTAAATTTCGTTATAATTTCCAGAAAGAAATCAATCACTGTTCTTCGCTTAAATAGAAGTAACTATATAAGAACTTAATTAAATAACAATGAAATCGATTTTCCTTATTTAAGTATACTATATAGTTTGTTGTAGTCTAAGTGACCGAAAAGAGAATGAATGTAAAACTATTTGTTCAGGTCATCGTTTTGATTTCAAGGAGGAACAAGTTGAAGATTTTATGAAAACAATCAACGAATTACAGAGCGAATTCTTGCTTGTTGCTCTTCCAGATATCTTTCCAATTTTGAACTACATCGTTCCCCAATCACTTCTTCATATTATTTTAGGTAAAAATCTTTTACGAGGATAATTTCAATGTTTTGAAATGGTTTATCGTAATGTCATTAGTTTCATATGAGAATTTTATATTAATATTAAAAATATTAAATTATTATATGATCACATGTTTCTTGTAAGAAAACTAATAATACCATTTCTATACCAAAGCAATTTATTGAAAATGGTTTGATTTAATGAAAGAGAAAATGGAAAAGAATTGGGAATAAGATTTTATAATGTGTTTTTATATTTTCGTTCATTCCTGATTATGAAATTCATTTCGTTTTTTTTTCACATTTTCAGGACAAAAAAAGTTTGACAGAGTGGCTCAAGAGTTTCACGATCTTGTCAAGGTAAGGACCTTTAACTCTTATCAAACTCTTAATGCCTTTTAAGAAACTCATAAAAAACTCAAGTTTACAGTTGCCAATTTTCATGAACAGTTTTTGGTATTCATTTCGAAAATACAATCTGCTTTCTTCTGTAAATAATCTTTTTAATAATTATTTGTTATATTGATTTGAGGCTAACATTTCAAAATTTTTTTATTTTTACTATTGTGATACGAGGAATTATCCTTAATTTTATTTAATAAGTGAGTGGAGATTCTGTTATATGTTTTCTGGGTTTCTTCTTAAATAATAGAATTAATATTATATATATATAAATAATAATATAATATAAAATGAATTTAATTATAATAATATAATTATTAGAATAATATATATAATAATAAATAATATAAAATATAATAATGTATAATAAAATATAATAATAAATAATAATATAAGATCTTACGGAATAGTTCTAGGTTTTCAGGGAAAAGTTTGAGATAAATGATACTTATTAAAAAATAATGTTCAAAAAAGACGTTCATTCTTGCCTTGATTTGAATGTTGAACTGCATTGATTTTTGTACGCGGCAATCCGGAATTTCCAGTAAAAATGACACCAAAACCCACACCTTATAAACCCCCCCCCATACAGTTTGCTTGAGGATGATTCTGACTCCGTCAATTTCGATTCAATAGTGACTCTATGAGGTAAAAAGTGAACTCAACTCAGAAATAAGAGAAATTTCTGACGAGCTGAATTTTAATATTGGTTAATTCTAGATCATGAGATATCTGCATTGCATATTAAACTGCTTGACTTAGAGGACTTAAATATATTTGGTCATATTCACACATGATGATAGAGATGAGCATGTGTTTTATGTATTACATTGACTTGTCAGCTTCTCTTATATATTCCTACTACAAAAACTAATGGATATTTGGGAGAAAACAGCGGCGTGTTGCAAACTCTATCCAAAACATGTGAGGAAGTTATGTGCGTGATATAGTATATGCATTACAGTTGAATAAATCAGGAACCTTTACAGGGTAACTTTCCATTTTTATTTGATCATAACACAAAATGTCTCTACTGACCTTAATTAAATCTAAGATGAAAAATTGCGACATATTTTATTATTATTATTATTATCATATTATTTATTAATTATTCTTATTATTTATTAATATTTATTATTATTTATTATTATTTTATTATTTATTAATTATATTATATTATTATATATTTATTATTATTATTATTATTATTATTATTATTATTATTATTATTATTATTATTATTATTATTTTTATTATTATTATTATTATTATTATTATTATTATTATTATTATTTTTATTATTTATATTATTATTATTGATTATTGATTATATTATTATTTTTATTATTTTATTTATATTATATATTATTATTTATTTTTATTATTATTATTATTATTATTATTAAACGAATATAATATTAAAATATATGGTGAAAATATATGATATTTGCGCCCTTATAGATGATCATTGCAATGACCTTGCCCAAGCAGGCCCCTTCCGGGGCGACCTCATGGGACGATTATCATTTGGATTGAAGAATGGAGAAATCGGACGATATTCCACTTAGCATTACAGGTAGAAATCAATCAGTGTTTAAGCAGTGTCTAACAAACCTTATAAACAAATAAGTAAGTGAAAAGTTAAACAACTCCTTGAAATTACATTTTTGACATTCGAAATTTAAAAAGAAAATCACACCATAAATGTCAGTACTCGAAAAGTTTATTGAGTGTTATAGTAAATAATTATATACTTATTTATATATAATATATAATATTATATACTATATATATTAATTATATATAATATATATATATATAGTTAATATAATATATATTATATATATATCTAATATATATATTATATTATATATTATATGATATATATCCTATATTAATAGATATATATTATAGATTAATATATATATATTATGATTATATATATATATTATATAATGCATGGCGAGGCATGGAGTTTGTCAAGCAGTCAGCGTTTACAGTTCCCGTTCCTTATGTCGACATAATATATATATATATATATATATTATATATATATATATATATTATCATTATTGAATATATTATTATATATATATAATAAGCTTATTAATATATATTTATATATACATATAGATATATCAGTGGCGAGGCATGGCATTTTCCAGCGTCATCGCTACAGTTTCCGGTTCCCTATTAAGGTACATCATATATTATATAATATATAGTATATATATATATATTTATAATATTATATATATATATATTTATATAATATATATAATAGATATTATATAAATATATATTATATATATATATATAATGATATATATATATATTATAATTATACTATATATATATATTTATATTATATATTATATTATATATATAATATATATATATTATATATAATATATAAATATTTATATTATATATAATATAATTATATTATATATATATATATAATATATATATAATATATATATATATATATATATATTATATATATAATATTATATATTATTATATATATTCATACTGTGCAAACATTTCCAAAATTTAACAACCCTATTGTTGAAAGAATGCTTTCTTATATCCAAGTTTTCCAGTCCTTAATATTTTTGTTGCCTTCTCCCGGTCCGTCATCCTACTATGAAGATTATTGAGTCTCCGTTCTATATCAAGTAGATGTAAAAAATTTATGTGAGACTTGTATCATGTCCTCTGAGAAATCGCCTTCTCAGAACATTCCCAACTCTTAGCGTCTCCTCATAGCTTTATCCTCAAACCGAAAATATCTTTGTTGCCCTACGTTGCACTCTCTCTAGCATATCCAAGTTTTATTTAAATGGAGGCAATGTGCCTGCACATACTGCAGTTATTCGACCTAACAGCTATTTATAAGATTACTTATAACTGTCCTTGCTTTGTAAACACCATTGCGATTTATTATGCCCAGAATCTTTTTAGCTTTTTCCTTGCTTCCAAACACTGATTAGGGCTTGGGAATATGACTTATAATCCACATAAATTCTTTTCTTGGTAACGACTCAAAGCAATCCCCATTCATATCGTAATTAAAACTTTTATTTGAAGAAACTAGATGAAGAACCTTTTTAATATATCTAAAATAATGCCACTTATCTGCCACCCAAGAAGTTTATCAAGATCCATTTTGATCTTATATGGATCCTTCACTATCCTTATGAGGTGGCACATTTGAGGTGTCATTGCAAGCTTAGAAACCTGCATTTAAGTCCCTGGTCTAAATTATTTATATATAATGAGGACAATAGTGACCCAGCTCTGAACCCTCTGGGACACCACTCTTCACTATTCCATGATGAATTATCATTTAGTTGTAACACTTTTCTATTCGCAACCACAATTTAATCAACTATGTACATCCAACTATCATTCGCTTATGTTGAGAACTTATAAAACTTTATAGTATATATATAATTATATATATATATATATAATTATATATTATATATATAGATATTATTATATATATTATTATATTATAATATATAATATATATTTATTTTATTTATTATATATATATTAATATATATATTAATATATTATATATATAATATAATATATATATATTATAATATATTTATTATATATATATTATATATATAATATTATAATAATTATATTATAATATACATATAAAAATAATAATAATAATATAATAATAATAATAATAAAATATTTTAATATAATAATATATATATACTAATAATTAATAATTAATAAAATATATATATAATACAAATAATAGTAAGAATAATAATAAAAATAATTAAAAATTAAAAATAAAAATAAAATTAAAGATAAATAAAGATAAAAATAAAAATTATATATACTTATTAAACTTTATATCATATAATCATAATATAATATAATATAATATATAAGATAATGAATATATAATAATAATAAATAATATATATTAAGTTAATTAAATACACTTTTCAAAGAAGTCTTTTCCATTAAATATTAATTTATTTCAACGAAACTTAATCGTTTTGTCTATCTGTTATATGTTTAAGCGTTATTCATATATCAAATAGGGGTTCGCGACAATTAGAACAATGACTGTTGTATATATGAAAAACTTTTTACGCAATTGATTGCCGAGATGTGGACAATATATATAATAATATAATGTTCTCGCATGATCCAAATTAGCATTACCTGGCATTTAATATTAATATTAATTCATTTTAATTGATCCTCTTTTTCAAGCGCATATATATATATATACATATATATATATTATATATTATAATATATTTATTATTATAATATTATAATATAATAATATCTACATATATATTATATATTATTATATATATAATATATATATTTATATATAATATATACTAATTTATATATTATATATATATATTATATAATATATACTATATATATATATATATTTTATATATTATAATATATTAATATATATATATATATAATTTATATATATATTTATAACTATATATATAATATATATATATATATATATAATATATATATATATATATATATATATAATATAAATATATTATATATATATTTATATATATTTTATATAATTATATAATATACTATTATTATATATATATATATATATATATTATATATAATGATACGAACAATCTAAACTTTTTTAACACAAGTTTTATTTGAACTCACCTTATTCCTATACTTTAGTTGGTTTAGTCCTTATTATTATAATATATATATATATATATATATATATATATATATATATATATATATATATATATATAAAAAAATATTTTTTTTATACTATAAAAAATATATTTTTATAATATGGTTACACCACTTTATTTAGAATTTGAACAAATATTGTTAATTTAGTTTAATTCCAGCCTTCAAATGATAATGGTCCTGTAAATTGTGAATATATATATTTTGTTGAAAATAGATTTTGAAGATTCCTCCGTCTCAAACTTAATTTGAAGATTATATTTGAGAAAATTTAATATAAAGGGAATAATTAAGAAATTTTTCAATTCAAAGATTTAACTAAAACTATTTGTTTTGTTTTGTTTTCGTTAACTTTGATGTTATAAATTGTTTTAAAATTCAGTTACTATATGTTTTCTTCTGATTTATACAATCTAAATATATATTAGATGGTATTAGCTTTCTATTCATTAGGAACACCTTTTTTAAATATTTTTATTAAAATAACAAAATAAAAACTCATAACACAAAAACAAAAATCTGTTTTAGTTCTTTAACCTTGAAAATAGGAAAAGTAAATCTAACTCATGAAATATATATAATATAAATTAATAATTTATATTTATTATATAATATATATTATATTATATTATATATTGATATAATATATATAATATTATATATATATAATATATATATATATATATATTATTATATATATATATATATATATATTATTTATATATTTATATTATAAATATATTATATATATAATATTATATATATATATATATTATATATTATTATTATATTTTTATTAATATATATATATATATAGGTTATATATATATATTTATAGATATATTATATATATATAATATATATATATATATTATATATATTATATTAATATATATATATACATATATATATATATATATATATATATTATATTATATATATTATAATATATATTATATATATATATATTTAATATTATATTATTATATATATATATATATATATATATATAATGTTTTATATCTGATGTTACTCCAGCGCGAAATAATTTTCAAAAAAGTGAAGAAAATGGGGACCAGGTAATAATTTTTTTTAACAAATGAAACAAGAAAATAGTTTTATGTAAAAAATTGTTGGAGCTTTAAAAATGTAATAAATTGTTATATATAATATCTATATATATAATATATTATATATATTAATATTATATTAATATATATAGATATAATATATATATATTATATATATATATATAATAAATATACTTATATTATATTATATATATAGTATTATATATATAACAATAAATTTTAATTTGATATTTTAATATATATTTTATTTTTTGACGGGGTTGGCCTCGGGCCCCCCCCCATCCTCAATATTATCACCCCGTCCCTGTAGTTAAAGTAATCCCAAAGTGTAAGAAGTAAGAATTTTTCTTTTTTTTTAACTAAATGGATACGAGAAATACGCTAGAAGTAAAACGCAAGATTCTTGTTCCTCTACGAATAAATGCAAAAAAAAAAATTAAAAATAAAATACTAATATTAATATATATGAATAATAATAATAATAATAATAATTAAAATACAATATAATAATTATATATAATATATAATAATAATAAATAATAAGCTTGACAAAAAAATTGCAACGAAGAAAACATTATTAAAGGTAATAAAAGATCAGGTTTAGAAATTTTTTGGAAGCGTCACCTCTTAAACAAATAACTATACATATTAATGCTAAAAGCATTATATATTACATCCGTTTTTCTTTTCTATTAACCATTTTTCCGCATAAAATTCAGAGTAACATGCGATATATGTCGTTAATATTTAATATAATTTATATATTATATATATATATATTATATATATAATATATATATTATATATATATATTTATATATATATATATATATATCTATATATATATAATAATTAGCTTCAAAGCTTCTCCTACCAGTGGGATACTGAAGAAAAATTTATTAAATTTTTCTACTTTACTGAAAATAAAAGCTAATACTAAAATTTCCGTCAGAATTGAGTAGGTCTTCTAACCAATCTCTGATGTTACAAACTTGGCTTTTCTTCTATCTTATTGTTGAGGAGGCAAAGAGCAGAATAAGCAGCCCGATTTGAGTTGGCTGTTAAGACTGGAACGAGAGAAATTTTTTATTTCGGCAACTAATGATGTTCTTTTTAAATATGTTATTCCTTGAGCCTATAGTGAGACAGTGTAACTAATTATGTGTTTCAAGTGTCGCGAGAAAATTTCTATTTTATCCAATTCGATCACTATAATACAAAGATTCTATTTACATAAATTTTTGCAAATATATTTAACAAGTGAAATTTAGTTTACAAGTATTTCGTTATAAAGGATTATATTATTGTTATGGTATAAATATATGTATAAATACAGCAACACTATATATATAATATATATTATATATATAAATATCATATATTTATATATAATCTATATATATATATATTATATTTATTAATAATTTATATAATATAATATTATATATATAAATATATATATATATACCTAATATATATATATATTATATATATATATATAATATTATAATATATATTTATATATATCTAATATATAAATATATATTATATTATTATAATTATATACTTATATAGTATATATATATACGTATACAGTAATATTTATATAATATATATTAATTATATATATATATATATATATATATATTATATATATATTATTATAGTATATATAGTATATATATATTATTATATATATACTATATATATATAATATATTATATATACTTTATATATAATCTTATATTATATATAATATTATATAATATAATATATATATAGTATATTATTATATAATTTTATATATATTATATATATAATATATAATATAATATATATATTAATAATACTTACTATATATTTATTATATATGATATATTATATATTATATATATATAATTTATATTATATATATTAATATTATATATATATATTACCTATATATAATAAATATAATATATATTATATATATATATATTATATATATATATATAATATATATATATATATAATAATATATATATATATTATATATATATATATATACAATTAGATATATATAATATATATAATTTATATATATTATCTATAAATATTTATATATTATATATATATCATATATATATATATATTCTTATATATATATTAATATATATAGTATATTATATAGATTTAAACTAGAATAACTTTTGATCTTTTCGTCTCTGGACGACAATTGCAAACATACTCGTAGGGTCTTGTTACATGCAAGATTCAGAAATTCAGAAAAGATTCAGAAAGAAATTGAGCAAGCGTCGGTCAAAGAGACACTTTGCGGGATACAACCAGTCATTTCCCTTTATAGAAGATGTTGGATATTGATAAAAATATCTAAAATTATAAGAGTAGGTAAAATTAGACGTTTTGGGCACATGTTTTTAAGATAGATTAATAATATAATAACTTATAGTTTTATTGAAGCATCTTAACAGAAACACTCACTAAAAGACCGTAAAACGCAAATACTATTCGACAAAGTCTCTTTATATCAATGAGAAAATTGCTGTGAGGAGCTTCAATTTTATTTATATTACTATACTATACCTGATCTTGCTTCATAGACAAGGGATAAACACATTAATATTAGTTGAACACAGGCTTACACCACTAAACACTACGTTTAATTTTAAAAAATACATTTCTATCACTATATTAAAATTCGATTGTGCAACAACTTTCTTGAGCCATTAAAGCAGAACAAAGGAATTGAGATTTGACCTTAGTATTGGGTCTTTTAAATGGAAAAGGAAAATTCTAAATCTTTGATGACAGAAAAGTTCTAGTGAACAAATATACAATAAATTGTTGTAAAACCTTAGTGAATGTTCAGATAGTCATATCAAAAATCAAATATAACTGTCAATTTGGTGCTGTTGCACTTAAATAGGAAAAAAATTGTATAGTTTAAAAGACAAACACAAATTAATAATCACTTTAACAATAATATATAATATTATTAATAAAGAACAAGTTACTAATTATAAGTTATTATCTATGCTCTGAGCAAAAGCTGAATAAATATCTAGATCATAATGTTCTCCTTAGTTTGAATTTAATTGTATATTTCGTGAACCTCACACCATCATTTCTCTAAAAAAAAAAGGGTATAGAGTCAGGACACAAGTGACCAGTCATTTCTATACAGTATATTAAAGTTCAGAACGCATCTATTTAAAGATGGGTTCTACCAAAGGTTTTAGAAAAATTAAGCGGCACAAAATATTGTCTTGCGCAGTTTATCCAAGCTAATAAAACTAAATTCAACATCTAAATTTGGATGAAAAATTGTTCGCAACAGATATTTGGTCACTATGAAGAAAACAGGTGTCCTAAATAACTTTGGTATTTCTAATTTCAGAATCTAATATAAAAACACAAAAATGTATTTTTTCTCGATTTTCGAAATATATTATGCTAACTTAAATACCTTTAAGTTTCACTACCACATTCTGAAATATTAATATCTAATATCCTGTGACTAATCCAAGTTATTAAATAAGCACTTTGTTGTGGTGGAAAGTTATTAATACGTGATTCAGGAAAAGCCTCAGTTGCGATTTACCTGTTTTAGAACATCAATGGTAGAGGTGCTTTTGTGTAAATTAACAACTGAAAACACCGATATATTCTTGAGCAGTTTAAACCATGCAAAGCTAAGAGAACAGAGACTTTTCCACAAACTATATTTTTGGATGCAAGGTCGGAGACCAAAAACGAGTGGCTACCACACACATTGGCCTTGCACAGTGAAATGCTGCTGTTAACGGCTTAATTGATGGTAGTAAAAAGAGCCGTATTTCTATTTGCTTCAATGATAATAAGCAACAAGTAAATTAACTATCAATATACTTGATATTTGTTTGGCAAAAAATGAGCTGTTTAAGAATGAAAAGCAGATCATAAATTCAACACCAAAATACCAATCGCTAAATTAGAACCCCACAGATGAAGTTAACTCGATTGCAATTCCATAACCACGATTCTAAGACAAAGTCTTTTGAAGAGTTGGATAATAATATGAAAACTCAAGAAGGTAACATATGGTCTAGACCTTTATAGTTCAATACGTCTGCCTGAGAGTCAACAGGGTAAACTTGCTTAGAGCATGATCTGGAATTAATAATGTATTTCAGAGTTATAGATTCCAGATTTAGAAGTGGAATTATTGCAGTCAAATACCAAGATTCTATTTCGCTCGTCGATCTAAACATATATCAGCATTCTACTTGAAGCTTAAGGGTAATGGGGAAGGTCTACAGTGATATACCTGTTGGATCACAGCATCTATATCACAAAGATGGTTATTTATGTCGCTGGCAAAATCAAACCTTACGAAAAGTATTACTACTTCAATGATAGTGTGAAGTTTGATACTGTAGTTACATTCCTGACTTACTGAGGAGTATCAGATTCCATTCGACATTATTCATTAAGGACTCAAGCACAAAAGAGTGCCGATTAAATATTGTCGCGATATATAAGTTAAGTCATTTACTTTCTTGGCCTAACAGTGGATCATAAAGCAAAATGTTAATTTTTTTTCTATGGTTTGCAGAGATGATAAGAACCACTACCAGAAAAGTGATTGGCCACTCTAGGCCTGAAATGATTGGTGATAGTATGTGCAACTAAGTTGGTTAATTCCTAAAAATACAATAATATCACTAGATTAAAACTTCGCCAGCGAAAATATTTCGCAAGACATATAAAGACGTCCAGGCTATGGATGTAGTATTGTAAAGACCAAATTCAATGAATATTTACAATGCCAAGTTACAATCTGGGTTTTCCCTAATAGCAGATCTGCATGTCCTTGAAGAACCACAGTAATTGAACTTATCATAAATGATCTGTACATAGGATGATAATTGTAAAATGCAACTTCTTCACTCTATTGGAATGTACACGCGACGAGCATAGTGATCGATTTCACTACCAGATCATAGTTATGAAGGTTCATTATTAGGGAACTCTACTCAACAGTGATGTGCATTTTGTTGGATTCGGAGAAGAGATTCTTTATCTTAAAACGTTGAAAGTAAGAACCGTAGAAAGTTTTGTTACGAAGTAGATGTAGAGTTTCGAAGTAACCACTTAATTTTTACGATTTGGGTGGATAGTTAGCATGTGATGGGAGCCCACAACAAGCTTTACTGTCTTACGCCAAATAACAACAAAACAATACAGAAAAATGAGGGGATAAGGTGGTAAAATTTAGGAGGGCTTGGAAAACAAAATGTGGATGTATGATCTCAGCATCACTGTTTGTAGTGAGCAGATGTCTGTGTCCGTAAAGAAAAAGTTGAGATTTGTGGTCTTAGTGTAAGCTGCTATAATCTTCGTGAATTTACCTGTCTAATTGTCGAGGTTAAAAAATAAATACTGCGAGAAAAAGTAGAGGTTAGTGCATTATTTATCTTGGAAAATATTTAAATATTAAAAACTTTTAGGGTAATAACAAGTTTGAGAAAAGAAACCTCCTCCTAATTGATGTTCCTTTTCTCTTTATAGTTTAAGATATTCTGCGAAACAGATAATTTAGTCATGGTTTACTCTTATGATCAGTGGCTTAAATAATTAAAATTTCGATAATTGTTTATACTGAGGAACGAAAAAGAAATCTTAAGAGATTTAAAAAAGGGTTCAACATTAAGGACATTATCTATCTATACTAATCGTATCTATAGCTATCTTCGTTATCTTCTATCTATCTATTATCAGTTATCTTATCTATCTATCTATCTATTATCTATTTCTATCTATTTATCTATCATTTCTTTTATTAAATATATTTTTAAGATCAGCGAATATGATAAGTAGCATTTGAATATAATTAAATCGGATCATTTACGTGTTTATAAATTTAAATTAAATTCGTATTTACATCATTTCAATAGGACTTGTCTACTTTGGATGCCCAATAAATAGAAGTCAGGAGGGCATGTATGTTCGATGATGGAATGGAGTCTTTCAGATGCACTACAATGATGTCAAACTGGGGTTCGACAATCAAAGTGAATAAAAAAATTATTCTGTTAATATATATTTATATAATATATATATTATATATTATATAATTATTATATATTAATAATAATTATTATTAATTATTATATATATAATAATTATATAATATATATATATATAATTATATATATATATATATATATATATATATATGATTTTATATATATCCTATATTATAATATAATATATATAATATATTATTTAATTATATTATATATATATATATATATATATATAATATATATATATATTATAATTATTATATATATATAAATATATATATATTACTTTTATTTGAAATTTCAGAAAACATAAAGAAACCAACTAATTAAGACAAATTCCCATCAATGCTAATTTAGTATGTGAAGAATTTCAAATCGCAGACTAATAGGATTTAAAAGTAAATATTAAATATTTATATTTAAAATTTTGTTTTATATTTTATTTTTTGTTATAATTTTTATGCTCATCTTATTTAGATAATATATAGTCAAATGTTGAGATTCTTTACAATGAATTCCCAGGTCAGATGAAAAGATTATACCAAATAATTTCTAAACATAGATTGCTTATTTCGTTGAACTAAAACCAACAAAAATTGAACAACTCAGTTGTATAATATAATATAATAAAATGAAATAAACTTTAAAAATTCAATACAAAGTTTAATCTTGAGAAATACAACTTTTTGTCAAAGCATTGTTTCAAAGAATCCTGTATCTTGGCTATTATTAAAAAGCACCTCATTAGAAACCTAAAAGACGTCGCGTAAAAGTTAAAGCATTAATAATTTATTAAAAGGATACGAATTCACTAAATGAATTTGTGTGAAATTTGGAATAGCAGAACTAGTTCTCTTTTAATTTGAACCGAATTAAATTTTAATTAAGTACAGCACTAGTAACGATTTTTTAATAGCTGTATATCTCGTACAAAAGCTTAGATGACTATTTTCAACAAAATTAGCTGCTGAGCATTTTTATATTTGAAAGTTGATAAAATAATAGACATCTTAATATATATATATATATATATATATATTATATATATATATATATATATATTAACTTTTTATAAATTAATATATATATAATATATTAATATATTATAAATATAATATATATATATTATATAATATTATATTAATATATTATATTATATACTTAATATATTTTGCCATATGGCTTAAGCAAATTAATACATTACAAAATATATTTATCTGAAATAGTTATGAAGTGTTAGGGTAGTGTTTTGAAGAAATTACTGTAAATGATGCCTAAGTTATTTTTAAAAATTTTAGTCCTTAAATTATGTTAAACAATTTACCAAAAAACAATATGGCATCAAATATAGGAGAAGAATTTTTAAGAGGTACAAGTAAAAGAAAGATTATTAGAATCATTGTTCATTTATGCAATATCTCATTGCGAGTTGCTTAATTAAATGCGTGTATGTACAATCTGTTACGAAATATGCTGGGTAAATGTCATTCCCATGCTCGGTACTCTGGGTGGAAGATGTGCTTCTTGGTACGGTTTTACCCATCAAGTATAGTGAATAAAGTGCATGGATGATACTGTAGTGGTGCCAAAGTAGCTCTGTATCTTCCTCCATAATGTCCGACACAATCTAATGTTAAAATCTTGCGTGTATGCTGTATGCTTATACAAAGTTCAATTGTATATTTTCAATTTACCTGCCATATGCATATCTTCTCCAAATTAAATAATCTTCTTTGAAAACACAGGATTCCAATACCTATGTATCTATTTCAATTCTTCTCATGTTCCTTCTGTCTTATGATATTATTTTTCATTACACAAAACAAGCTACAAAGAAGCGGAAATCCCAACAGTGTCTCAGAAATATTCTCACACACATTGAGGCTCTGTGTGGTTATTCGCCTTGAGGATGCAGTCGTACAGCATTTTGAGGTTGTTCCACTTTCTAAGCTTTATATTTATCAGCCTTCTTCCTATTAAGGTACCACCTAACCTACTTTCAAACCGGATATCTTCTCAAGCACTACTTTTAATCAACTCGCCCCAAAATACAACAGAATGCTGTATATCAATAATACCTTTTCTTGATTCCACTCTTGGACCTTCTAAAGCGGCCAATCTTGGTTTGATGTTGGTATTTGTAACATTATTTATTTTCCCTTCTACCGAAGTCTCTTTTATATTGATTGCTGCAAAAGTTACTTCCATCGTTTAGTTTTTATTTCTATAATTTATTATATAATTATAAGGTATAACTTATGTTTGTTTTTATATTCAAGAATTTTATTTTTATAAAGGTATTGAGAATTATTAATTAATTATTTTTCTCTTGCCTCTTTTGATGTTCATTTTAAACTTACGATTTCCCACACGGTAATTATAATGATACTATATATATATATAAACTATAATATATAATATAAATTATATATATTTATTTTATAATATATATAAATATATATATATATATATATATATTTTATATATAACTATATTATATATATATAGAGAGGGAGAAGAGAGGAGACAGAGAGCGAGAGAGAGAGAGAGGAGGAGAGAGATAGAGAGAGGAGAGAGAGAGAGAGAGAGACGAGGAGAGATTTAAAAAGATCTTCTTTATAGTGCGTTTTTTATAATGGTAGTTTTATGGTTTTATTTCTTAGTTTCGTTCTTTAATTTCTAATTATTGTATTTTCAATACTTTTTGCTAATTATTTTATCTTTTCAAAGCAGATATTTGATTGTGATAGACCTGTCTTTTAGTGTAATATCATTTTTACAAGATCACGATCACAGTTGATAACT
>JABUQX010085477.1:5000-12467 GCA_015478945.1 Trachelipus rathkii
ATTGCAAACAGTAAAGTACAGTACATGCTCAAGACAGCAACTAGTAATTATCAAATTGGTCGACAGCAATATTTTGACAAATATAAGCCTAATATTTATAATAATAATAATGTTCAAACGGTAGACACATTCTAACTGGCAAGGAAAATGGTTGACATATTTTTTTTGTAAATATGTCGAGACCTGTACTATTTTCTGTTCTACTGAATGTGTCGACAATATATATATATATATATATATATATATATATATATATATATATATATATATCTATATTTTTATATTCTTACATATATTTTGCTATATATTTTAAAATATATATATATATATATATATATATATATATATATAATATATATATATATATATATATAACATTTGTTTTTGTGGGGTTGTTAAGGTTTCTCTAACGAACCCAACAAAATTTAATCTAACCTAACCTAGCTCTACCGCCCGCAACTATTGCTAACCCTTGCTGCGGGCTGTACGTATTGACGTTGACGTAAACCTACTCCTAACCTAGAAATTGACGTTGCTCTAAACCTAGCTCTAATCTGGATGAATCCACGTTACTATATATATATATATATATATATATATATATATATATATATATATATATATATATATATATATATATATATATATATATATATATATATATATATATGATATATATATATATATATATCAACATATATATATATATATATATATATATATATATATAAACTAAAATAAAAATTTAAATAAATTAAAATTAGGGTTATGTTTTGTCTTTGGACGAGTTATGAGAAAGTGTTGTTGACCATTTTATTCCTAAAAACTATTTATCGACCTTTTGAACAGGTCTCAAATTTTGTTAGTGGCATGTCGACCATTTAGACGATTTTGACAATTTTACTAGTTTTCCAATTTGTCCAGTCAGTAGTAAGAATGTCAAATTGGACGTAGCCAGATTTAGCTACTTTTTGGTCCAAATCTGGCAATCTTAGCATTTTTTAGTCTTTTTTACCCTTTTTAGCTTTTTTGGCTTTTACTGTTACATATAACATTTAGTCTTTTTTGCCTATGATGTCACTGTATGTTCGTTAGTGTACTTAATTAAGTACACTCTTTAAGTGTACTTAATGATTTTTGTTTTTGTTGTTGTTGGGTCGTGATTGGTGTCTTTTTAAGGGTTTATGGAGAGCTGAATTGAATGCCGTGATCCTCTTCGTGATTGGGAGGGTCCCTGATGTCTCAGTACGTGTGATCTCACATATCCGCGCACTCCATGCCATCACTACTCGCTCAGTTCACCACCGCGCACCCGATCGCTTATTGCCTGCTCGCCTAGCTCCATCCTTCGGGGTATACGACGAACACATACACATACATACACCCTTGGCTGACCACCATGACCATCCATTTGAAATTATATATATATATATATATATATATATATATATATATATATATATATATATATATATATATATATATATATATATTCTATATATATATATATATAATATATATATATATATATATTCTACTGCTTAGAAAACTACTTATATAATAAAAAAAAAAAGAAGACTTTTTAATTATATATCTGAAAATATTCTTTATTTGTAATTTTCTGTTTCGCCAAGAACACTTCATTAATCACGTGATTATTAGTGGAATGATTAACGATAGAATTTCAAATAATCTTTTGTTCTAGTTTTTCTCTTATTGCTGTTAAATATTTTGATTTTAATGTCATTACTAGTTTAATTTCTAATTTTCGATTTTTTCCTATCATGTAGAAACGTTCGAGAAAATTCCGAAAGGTCCAGCAGAACCTATATTTTATTGCCATGAGAAATGACTAAGCAGTTTTTCCCATTCTTTTATCTCACGGTCTCCCAGAAATTTTCTTTCAATCTCTTTGTTCCTATTATCCTTCGTGTTCTCTTTTTCCAAATTATTAATATTTCTTATATAAGCCTAAATTCATATATATTAATGTTAATTTTTTATCTAATGATGTAAATAAAAAGTTTTTATCAAATACAGTACCTAGAAAACAACTATCACCGCATTCGATATTCATATTTTGGAAAATTTTCGCTCACCCTTCTTTTATCCCTTCAAAATGATAACGATGTAAAATTGTTCTGGAATATTCTATTCGATGCATTTTAGACTTCCAAAAAAAATCTCTTCCTCAGTTCCTCTGTACTCCCTTGGTGGATTGGTTGATAGCAAAATTATCTTATTTTGGCTGTGGATTTTTTTTTTCTGTGGAAGTGAGTAATTTAAGTGCATACAAGTGTTAAATTTTACTGTAATTTTTTTTATTATTATTAGTTCTTGGTACCTTCCTTTTAAGCCGATTAACATTTTTTTGGTAAGTCAAATTTATTTAATATGCACGAGCATGTGAATAAGCATGAGCTTGAGTGCTAAATACATACCGGATTTGTGATTTTGCTCTAGAGAGAATCAGAATAAAATAATAATAATTAATAATAATAATAATAATAATAATAATAATAATAATAATAATAATAATAATAATAATAATAATAATAATAATAATAATAATAAAAATAATAATAATAACGATAAAGTAAGAAGAAAACAAGAATGAAAACCTTGAATACAGAATAGCTATTTATCTCCAAAATCCCCAGTTTTTTCATATTACAAATTAACAGCACTTAAAGCATCTTACGTTTGGCAATACTTAGTTCAGAGTGAAAATACTTATTTGTTTTAAAAGCTAAAGTCCTTCCTTTCAAGATAGACCTAGTTCCCTCTTGCAATATATTTTTTTTTATTTAAGCGGTTCGAGATTTAATATAATAATGTAAATATTTTTAGAGTCATTTTTAAGCGTTATAATATCATATATAATTAATATATAATATATATATATATATATAACATATATTCTTTATCTAAAAATTTAATTCTTCTTTATATATGTATATATGTTAAATATAATATTTTTTATATATATATAATATATATATATATATATATATATATATATATATCTATATAAATATAATATATAGATATAGAAATTATATATAAATATATGTAAATGTGTCAGCGTGACGTGCAGAAGAAATTTTTGGGTGCTCTCGGTTTATATTTAATAAATATATTGAATGTATTGGGATAAGTACAACCAAAATAGTACTTGAGTTGAAAGTGTGTGTTTTTTAAACTTTATTTTCCTTTTGTTTTAAATTAAGTTTTTATTAAAAATTCATTATCAAGTTAGTATAGCATTTATTAGTTTCAGAAGAAGTTCTGCGCGTGGAGTTTTTTAAAAAGATAAGTTCTAGTATTTTACAGTTTTCTTTTTCTTTGTCGGGTTTTATAAAATAAGGTTTTTTAGTAGGGTAAACTGGGAAGGTTACGTAAGTTTGATTTTATTTTTTTCATTATAACAAAATTTGAATTTTTAATTAATTTTAGCACATTAAACTTTCTAACTTAGGTTTTAGCGCTTGATATTTTATCCCGATTTTTCCTTTTGTTTTGTCTGTCTTTGGCTTTTGTTCTTTGTTTGTGTGTGTGTTGTGTGGTGTGTGGTGTGTGTGTGTTGTGTGTGAAAGAGGGTAGATAGAGTGAGAGAGAGAGAGAGAGAGAGAGAGTGGAGATTTGTTTCACTGTTTACCTATTTCTGTGTTCGTCAAACGGCGAAAATAAAGTCTATACTCTGGATTTCCGTTAATACCACCTTTCTAACTCTAACCCTAATCTTTTGCTCTGTCTGAGACTCAGATGGCTAAGATTTCATCCCTAACTCGTTTAATGTATCCAAACTATAACTTATTTCACATAATTTCCATCGAAAGGGTGGAGTATGTGCCTATGTAAACATTAACACCTCTGTAACACGTCTCGGGAATCTCGAATCACCTAATTTCGATGTTCTGCTGGCTTTAAAATCTTTCTTCCTCTAACCCACAATAACTTGTGCTGCTGCTACTGTTCTCCGAACAGAACAGATTTTCACGCCTTTTTTGGATATCTTAACTACTTCTCACGAGACTGGTTTATCTTCCCATCCAAATATTGAGGTTGTCTTTTTAGGGGATTTCATTGTACACAACACTGAAAGAATGGGTTTCTCTCCTCTCATACTGATTAGGTGGGAAGGAGGCCGAATCATTCAGCAATTTCAACGATCTGGAGCAACTAATTAAAGAACACACAACCATTCCGGATCGTCCCAACCATTCTTGAAACACTGGACCTATGTTCAGCACACACTAGTCCTTTCTTTATAATACACCACATGCCTCCTATGATTGGTAATCTGACCACAACCTCATACTCTTAATTTATACTTTCTCCTACACAGCTCCATCCGCCTGTGCGCTTTTTCTAAAGTCACTTTGGATCGGGCCAATTGGGGCTTTGGCTGCTTCTACGCTAACTATACATTGGAAATGACTGCTTTTTCCTCTGGTGACGCTTGGGCTTCTGACAAGGTGGGAGCTGTAAATCGTTGATGGGATGAGCAGGTTGTTCATTCCATCTACTTCTTCAACTATGTCTTTCTCTCCTCATTAACCATGGTTCGATCGTCGCGCTTGTTCCATGGCCATTCAGGCTAGAGACAATGCGCATATGGGGGGTGGAAAAAATCTCGTTCCCTTATCACTCTCGTAATTTTCATTCAGTTAGAAATCGTTGCAAAGATGCTCTTCGGACGGGCAAAAGCGGGCTTTCATTCAAACGAAAGGTTGCGCTAACTCCTTGGTTCTCCTATTGACAAATCTTTCTGGCCTCTTGCCAATAAAATATCTCCAACAACTTCTGTAAATTTGCCAATCCCTTTCCTCTCCTTATTCAATCTGATGGTTCTGTTCTAATTCTCCAACATCGAAAAGGCCAATCTCTTCGGCCTCCTATTTCCTCAAACTCAACCCAACCCTGGACGATTTCTGGCATTCCTCTTCCTCCTCATATCTCTTCTCATGTGTCCTATGCCTTGGCCTGAGATTACATTTGATCGGTGCATGTGCTCCTGAAATCTATGAACGTTAGAAGGGGGTGGCCCGAACATGGCTAAGAATAGTCATCTAAATTTGGAATGAACTAAAAGTACATAAAAATAGTAAATGAAGTCTATGAGAGGACAAGGTGACTCATAGGTACCATACCGTTGTATGAGTAGTAAACTGTATAGAAGACGGACAGACTATTCGGGTAAGGATATAATGAATATTCCTCCCAGAGTTTTGAGGGAAGTGTGCTTCCGTGCTAGCCCCTCTTCTCTCCATCTATATTCTTAAATGCCTCGAGAATATCGCCTTCCAGGTGGTGGAGCGCCATGATGTCCAAAAGTATTATTCCGAAAAAAAAGGAACCGCCTGATCTTCTAAATATCGCCTATAGACTTCTAACCTGTATGTGTCTAGATCTTTTGAACCCTTTCTCAACTCTCATTTCTTAGACCGATCTGGAATCTCTTCCCCTCTTCGAAACCTTAGTTGGATCCGGCTCCGGAGGTCTACTGGTGATATACTTTCCTATCTCACACTGTTATTTGGGTTTCCATTTACACTTTTAGGAATTACGGGGAGACTGCGTGGTGGCCCTTGACATATCAAAGCATTTGGAAACCGGGTATGGCAGCGCTCATTGCTGGATGTAGCATATCGGCGCCGGCGTCTCTCAAGCTCCCTTTACTTTTGAACCATTCCTCTTCTCTTTGCTTTAGCTTATGAGGCGTTTCTTTCAAATCGCTCATATCGGCTGTTGTTAGTTGGTCGATCTTCTTCTTACCTTCTTCTTCTATACGAGTATTAGAGAGGTCGAACACCCTGTTCTAAGAGTCCTAGAGAGCTCTCCATACTTTATCCTACTTCATCATAGACTAGGAGGCTTATTGACATATTTCTTTAGCATTCTCGTCCGAGTACAGCGGGGCAAGACGCTCACTCGGACCTTCTTCATCGAAATCTGTACTATTTTACAAAGGCGTCAGAGCTCTTGGTAACAAGACACGTTTCGAGATATTAAGTCTATTGTAGTAAGAATCCCTGTCCGATTCTATTCTGCCTGATCTGGATAGAATTTCCGGGTGGGGAGTCTCAAGGTTGTGAAATTTAATTCTTTAAAAACCAACTTCCACAACAATCTACCTCTCTAAGACACCTTCTCACTTCCCTCTCTCCCTATCTCTTTCGACGCGGTTCTCCTCGTCTCTCCTGTTTGACGAATAAAACAATCGTTGGCCATCTAACATAGAAACATAAAAAAATTTTGGGAAACCGATCGTAAAGATCACAATAGGTTGCCTAGGGCGCCGCAAAAAAACGGAGTTCTGGCTTAACAGCGAAAGAGTATTTTCCTCTTCAAAGTTAGCTCCCAGTTGATAGCAGGGCTCATACCCCTTGTACTGGAGTATGCATCTCTATATCTGGGGCGGCGTTCAGGTTTCACCCGGCTTTGGATAGGGTCGACTTAAAGCCAAAAAGACTTATCAACCTGTCCCTGTATTTCCAGTTCATTGACCCTCTATCTTGCGGAAACGGCGAGTTTGGTGCTTTAATATCTCTTTTTCTTCTATAGGGTCGTAGCGGCAGGTGCCGTTCGAGGAACTTATCCTTTCGCACTCGCGTGCCCCTTCCTTTATGTATACAATTTTACCCCTCGTAGTACAAGGGGTGGTGTCGGCAACATTGCTGAGTTATGTGTGATATAGCACTCTCCAACTAGGTTCGCTGGCGGCGCCTCCTCTTTCCCTGCCGACACTCATGTTCCGTTGGAAAAATTCTCCTTCCATCTTCTTTTTCCTACCATTTAATCCTCCCTCACTTTAAAGCCCAGGTCTGTCTCATCTGCGTAATTTGCGTAGTTGAAATTTTGGTTGAGTGTGAGGAACCACACTCCTTGATAGGGCTTTGCCCGCTGAGCGGTGGTCGGATAACTGTAAAAAAATGTAAAAAAAAAAAATTTAACAAGAGGTCATATACGTTTTAATTTTTTTATAAAATTTAAAAGTAATAATGCGTCCAATGCATGATAAACCGGAATTGCCATTGCATGGATCTCACAATGCATACTAAAATTGGTAGAGAAGCTGTACGGTAGTTTTGAGCAAATTTTTATCCCAATTCTAGGCAATACCCTTTTCATTTTTTAACATCCACGTTTTTAAACTTTATTTCTTAATTTTTTTCATTTCTTTTTTTTAACATAGCACGTCGAATGAAAACTTTTTATTTTTGGGGAATTTAATAACACTGCAAGTTACAGGCTTCTTTTAAAGACCTTTGCCACTATTCTAGCACCCACGCTTGCAAAAAAATTTTCTTGTTTAACCATATTCAACACGATACGCCGAAGGAACGTTTTTTTTTGTTTTTTGTTTTTTTTTGAGATTTAGAATATATTACATTTCCTTTGGTATTCTTTTACTTTATGCATTTTACTTTTTTTCATTTTTTGGGGAATGGTTTTAATATTTTT